>SJXQ01012280.1:0-211134 GCA_006408695.1 Aepyceros melampus
TCTGGTGTGCTGCGATTCTTGGGGTCGCAAAGAGTCGGACACGACTCGGCGACTGAATTGAAATTGAAATTGAGCAGCAACTTGTTTTTAAAGTTTGATATACTAATCTATGAAATAATATCTTGAAAATGACTGCATAAATTACATATAAGAAAAATAAAGACTGTGACACTTAGTAAGTTTCCAATAAATGGTAGCTATTTAGATTTACTTCAAGTTGTGAATTTTACAACAAAATAGTTAATTTAAATCTATTTTTTATGAGCTTACTTTGAACTAATAATCAATGTGACACATTTTAAGATTAATTGCCCCATATAGATTAATTTTTGTCTTACCAATTTAAACACAGTGGAACCAATATCAATGATCCCAAACCTACTAATATGTTATCTATTGATTCCTGCTAACTATAGGGATTGATTGATCTCCAAGGTTAAGGCCAAGTTAAGTATACATGAATTAGGAGGCATAGGCAAGGTTTCTGAAACCTATAAATTACTATAAGGACATTATATTTAAGTGATGCTCAGTTATCTATTAAAATGTTTAATGAATCAACAAAATAAGTAGTGGAAAAAGATGAACATAAAGCAGTGATGAGCATAAAAGAATATAAGGAACATGTAGAGAGGAACTTTTTATTTAATTAGGAATTTATAAGTTGGGGGGATGACTTGAAGAGTGGAAACTTTTAAGTAAGATCCATGCTATAGCAAGGAGAAGTTTTACATTCTGGGGTGAGGGAGATAAAAAGTACTAAAAAAAATCCACAGATAGAAAAGAAAAAAAATTCACTTAAAAACATCTAAACTATTAGTCTATGGAAGAAAATTTAGTTTCACTCTAACATGTTAATTAAAATAAGGCAAAATAAAGACATTTTCAAAGATGCAAGGATACATAAAAACACAAATTGTTATAAAACATCTTAAGGATGTATCTGGCTAAAAGATGACATTCATCAAGAAATAGAAATACAGTAGATTCAGAAATCAGCAGAAAAAAAACTAAAAATCTGAGAAGATATTCCTGAATGACAAGTCCATGGTAGGTTTAGAGAGAAAATAGTCTAGACCTGGACAAGAGAAATAAGGACTCCAGAATGTAAAAGAAAATCTCCAGAGAAGGGATTATCAGTGAATGGAAGATGCCACAGAATATAAAACAATGAAATTAATGGAACTACTTCAGGATAAAGTAAACACTTATAATAGATTACATTTAAAAAGCAATTCTGTTTCCCAGGAAAACAATAAAAACCCAACAAGGATAATGATGATGACAACAACAGCAAAAAGCATTACCAAACTCATGGCTCAGATGTGAGATATGCGTCACATACATAGTCAGACCAATATCTGGGGACAAGATTTTCACCTCTAAAATTACTCACTCTTAGTCGATCCCTGGCTTTTCCCTACTCTTATATAATCTGCCCTCAGTTCATTCAGAAAAACAGGTGAATACAGTTGAAATTGTAGGATTTGCTGCACTGGATTCTGTTTCAAATTAGACCTTTATTTTAGAAAATCATTCTGAAATCAATCATTTTCAAAGCAGAAGAACGTTTTCAAATTTTAAAACATTCAGGGAGACACATTTTAAAACATTCAGGGAGACACAACATAAAAAAAAAAGTTCTAGGATCCTCTCCCTAATAAAACAACCACAATTGTTTAAAATTATTAAACAAACAAACAAAAACTACTTCTTGACATTTCTTTTTTTTAAATTTTAATTTCTACTTTATTTTACTTTACAGTACTGTATTGGTTTTGCCATACATTGACATGAATCTGTCTCGGGGGAACTCTTGACATTTCTTGAAATAGTCCTGTGTGAAAGTTGTTCAGTCGTGTCTGACCCTTTATGACCCCATAGAGTCCATGGCATTCTCCAGGCCAGAATACTGGAGTGGATAGCCTTTCCTTTCAGGGTTGTGTAGCAACTGAGAAACAATTGTTCAAGAAAATCTACTAATTATTGATAACTACTAGAATCTGTGGTATTTGGGCCATTCCCTTTCCTATGTTTATGCTCAGGCCTCTGAAATCCCATGAACCATAGTCTGCCAGCCTCCTCTCTCTGTGGAATGTTTCAGGCAAGAGTACTAGAATGGGTTGTGATTTTCTACTCCAGGAGATCTTCCTGACCCAGAGATCAAACCTGTTTCTTTTACATCTCCTTCATTGGCAGTGGACTCTTGACCACTGCACCACCTAGGAAGCCAATTCCCTTCCCTGCTCCCAGCTAAATGAGACAGAATCTCTACCCATTGAAGGTGAATCCAAGAAAACAAGTCTCCTTTCAGGTCTCAGTGTAAGGCTGCAGAATCTTTCCCAGTAGGTGCAGGTTGCTACTATACATACCTCAACCCTCCATCCCTAATTTGGAGTAACTCTATTATAAGAAAAAGAGGCAGAGACATCTTGAATCTACCTCCTTAACCTATGGCAAGAGCTCCACTACTCAGTCAGTCAGTCAGTTCAGTCACTGAGTCATGTCCGACTCTCTGTGACCCTATGAATCACAGCATGCCAGGCCTCCCTGTCCATCAACCCCCAGAGTTCACTCAGACTCACATCCATCGAGTCGGTGATGCCATCCAGCCATCTCATCCTCTGTCGTCCCCTTCTCCTCCTGCCCCCAATCCCTCCTAGCATCAGAGTCTTTTCCAATCTCTGTGACCCTATGAATCACAGCATGCCAGGCCTCCCTGTCCATCAACCCCCAGAGTTCACTCAGACTCACATCCATCGAGTCGGTGATGCCATCCAGCCATCTCATCCTCTGTCGTCCCCTTCTCCTCCTGCCCCCAATCCCTCCTAGCATCAGAGTCTTTTCCAATGAGTCAATTCTTTGCATGAGGTGGCCAAAGTACTGGAGTTTCAGCTTCAGCATCATTCCCTTCAAAGAAATTCCAGGGCTGATCTCCTTCAGAATGGACTGGTTGGATCCTCTTGCAGTACTGGGTCCCAATCCCCCTTTCCTCAGGTGAGAGGTGGAATTTCCATAGCAAAATACACAATCCATAAAAACCAGAGGCTACCTACACCAACCAGCATCCCATCCACAAAGCAGATGAGTCATCCCAAGAAAAGTAGGACAATATTGTCATTCTCAACTCTGATTATTAAACACATGAAAAGATATTCAACATTGTAGTCATTAAGGATATTAAAAACACAGAAATACTTCTCATTTATTTGAATGGAGATAGTTCAGTTGGTAAAGAATCCACCTGCAAACAGGAGATCTCAGTTCAATTCCTGGGTCAGGAAGATCCACTGGAGAAGGGATAGGCTACCCACTCCAGTATTCTTGGTCTTCTGTGGTTCAGAAGGTAAAGAATCTGCCTGCAATGCAAGAGACCTGGTACCCACTCCAGTATTCTGGCTTGGAGAATTCCATGGGGTTTCAAAGAGTTGGACACAACTGAGCTACTCTCACTTCACAATCACAAAGAAGATAACTACAAACCTAGTGAGAACATGGAGAAATTGGAAGCCTCATAAATTTCTGGTTAGCTTCTTTAGAAAACAGTCTGACAGCTAATCAAGTGTTAAGCCTGCATTTCACATCTAGCTTTATTTAAAGAAAAATGAAAATATATGCCCAGGTAAAAATGTGCACAATAAAGTTTATGTTGGTATTATCCATCAAAATTGGAAACAGCTCAAATGTTCATCAACCTCTGAATGAAAATATAAAACACAATTTATTTATATCTTGGAATATTATTCTGCAATAAAAAGGAATAGAGTATTGATTCAGTTCAGTTCAGTCACTCAGTTGTGTCTGACTCCTTGAGACCCCATGGATCACAGCATGCCAGGGTTCCCTGTCTATCACCAACTCCTGGAGCTTACTCAAATGTATGTCCATTGAGTCGGTGATGCCATCCAACTATCTCATCCTCTGTTGTCCCCTTCTTCTACTGCCTTCAATCTTTCCCAGCATCAGGTTCTTTTCAAATGAGTCAGTTCTTCACATCAGGTAGCCAAAGTATTAGAGTTTCTGCTTCAGCATCAGTCATTCCAGTAAATATTTTGGACCAATTTCCTTTAGGATCGACTGGTTTGATGTCCCTGCAGTCCAAGGGACTGACTCTCAAGAGTCTTATCCAACACCACAGTTCAAAAACATCAATTCTTTGGCACTCAGCTTTCTTTATAGTCCAACTCTCACATCCATACATGACTACTGGAGAAACCATAGCTAATGGTTGTCTAAAGGGCTTATGGAATGTGGGAAAAGAAAGTGACTGCTAACAAGAATGGAGTTTCTTTTTGTGCTAATAAAAATATTCAAAAATTGACTGTGTGTGCTGATGACAATATAACTTTGTAAAGATAATAAGAGTCATTAAACTGTACTATTTAAATGGATATAGTATATGGAATGCGAAGAATATTGCAATAAAGCTGTTAAAAATTAAAAATAGTCTCTACTTGTCAAATGAAAAGTTTCAAGTTCTACATACAGATTATAACTTTAAGCATGGGTGTGTGAACATACATCTCATTAGGACTTAAGAATGAAAAAAGATCCAGACGGCAGAGTAGGAGGACGTGGAGCTCAGCTCCCCCCAAAACACGTCAAAAATAGTCTACATGTGGAACAATTCTTACACAAAACCAACCAGAAACTGGTAGAAAGTCTCCCATACAACCAAAGCTGAGACAAGATCTTCATATAACTGGGTGGTAGTGTGAAAGTTGCTCAGTCATGTCTAACTCTTTGCAACACCATGGACTGTAACCTGCCAGGCTCCTCTGTCCTTGAGATTATACTGGCAAAAATACTGGAGTGGCAGTGATTCCCTTCTCTGGGAGATCTTCCTGACCCAGGCATTGAACCCAGGTCTCCTGCATTGCTGTCACAGTCTTTATCATTTGAATCACCAAGGAAACCCTGGGTAGGTCTGGGGAGTGGGGCCGGGGGGAAGTCATCAGATGGAACTGGCACCCCTGGACCAATATGTGAAGGAGAAGAGGTCCACGCAGGCAGATCATCACCTTGGGGAGCCTCCTTGCCTTCTGGGAGGCCCACGGGGATAACAGAGAGGACTGGGGTGTTGAAAACTCTGCCTGAGAGGAGTGTAGTGGACTGTGCTGCACTGCTAGCCATCAGGGAGGAGAGACGTCTGTACTGGTGGCTACCACCTCATCACCTCCCCCAGTCTAAAAATCACATCGGGCAGCGCTGCTAGTACACACAGCAGCCAAGGGCTGTAACTTGAGAGAACAGGCTCTGGGAGAGGACTCCATCTAGCTGTCCTTTGACAGTTAGCTATGGTTTAAGCCAAACTGCAGCATTTATTGTGAGCACTCACAGGGTGGGATGGGCTTGGTCAGTATGCATTCCAGGAAGCAACACCAAAATGAGTGTCTTGGACATTCAGCCCCTGGGGAGGAGTGCTCTGAGGCTTGTTTCCCAGTGGGAGCATTCTGTTTCCCTCCACCCCATATCACAGACTGGAGTCAGATATGGAGCAACAGGTCCTGGGAGAGGTTGGCTACAGAGGCAGACCAGGTGCCAGGCTCCAACACAGGAACCAAGGTTGCAACACAACCTCCTCAACTCCTGTAGCCACAGAACCTCAGCACCCAGCACCAGCCCATTTGACACCAAAGCCTACCACTAGGTCTGTGATGAGCACAACAGAGAAAAGGTTGTGACCTTTAGCGGCTTCTGGGCAGAAATCCTGCACAGGTGGTCATAGGTTCACTCTGACCACATGGGTCTCACTTGCTTTAGTGAAGTAAGTCAAAGATAAATACTATGTATCAGTTATGTGTGGAATCAAAAAAAGAATGATACAAATGAATCTGTATACAAAACAGATTCACAGACAGAAAGCAAATTCATGGTTTCCAAAAGGATAAGGGATAAATTATCCATTATGATGGATAAAGGGGAGGGATAAATTAGTAGTATGAGTTGAATATTAATAAATATGAACTTCTATATTTCTATAGATAAACAATAAGGATTTACTGTACAGCATAAGGAGTTATATTTAATATCTTATAATAACTTATAGTGCAAGATAATCTGAAATGTATATGCATATAAATATAAAACTGAATCACTTTGCTATACATCTGAAACTAATACAATAGTGCAAAGCAACTATGCTTTAATAAAAAAGAAAAAAAAAAAACCTTGAGGAGAAAGTCAAGATACATCTGAATTGTGTCTTTTTGCTAAGCTACCTCATTAACTCAAATTCCTAGCATCTATAGTAGTTGTTTTTCTTTCTATTTGGTTTGATTTTGTTTCTTTGTAGGTTGGTATCACCCAGTATACCATGCCAGCAGAAACAATGGATTTAGGTTCCAAGGAAGTTTCTACAACAATAAACATTTCCTGCACACTTAGTTTTATATATAAACATATTTGCAGAACAGAAAATCTCTTTGTCATACCATATGTCTTGATATGAAAGATATCTATTTCCATATCCAATTTTGCTGCCAACCTATTATTATCATCATTTTACCAAAGTTTTATTTTACAGTTTAAATTTCCTATCCCATATTTCAGGTTGATAGAAATGTCACACCCAAGGGAATAATTTAAAAATTTTCATTTGCACAGTTTGATTTGATATGGACCTAACCAAACTTATCTCAGGGCTTCCCCGATGGCTCAGGGGAAATGAATCTGCCCGCAATGCAAAAGACACAGGAGATGCAGATTCGATCCCTATGTTGCAAAGATCCCTAGAATAGGAAATGGCAACCTACTCCAGTATTCTTACCTGGAAAAGCCCATGGACAGAGGAGCCTATGTCCACAGGGTCACAAAGAATCAAACATGACTAAGCACGCACAAAAATTTCTCTCAGCCCAGGGAATTCCAATTAAAGGGTATTTTAAAATATGTTTAGATATATTTCCTTTAAACTTTTCCATCTGCTGAAGAAATTTTAAAAAATTCGTATCATATGTAATTCCCATAGTTTATATTCAAGCTTACATTTATACGTATTTGTGTGACTGGAGTCTATGAAAATATATGTATCATATATATTTATACACATATATTTATTCAAATAGGCAAGAACTGTAGATCTTATTTGTTCATTTGTGTTTATGCAAGACCACCATAATTATATGAATGATGAGCATTCATTGAAAGATAAGCACCAGGAATCCAAGAGATTTGCACATTTATAAAAGATAAAATTACACATTAGCTAATTAAAGCGTGAACCAAATTGGTTCTTTACTATGAAAATCTTTTTCAAATTTATTTGTATATGTTGCTTCTGTTAAAATGTAGGTTTTTATTAAACTGACATCTCCAGAGGCTTCTTCAGTAGGCATCCTCCTATTTGTCTACTAGTGATGCCAATGTTTCCTCCCACCCTCCCACCTCTTGCGTTTCTTCCTCTATTGCCTACCCTGCTCTTCTCTCTTACTGCTATTACTTGAGGAAATGCTTTTGTTGTGAAATTTGCTTAAAAGGATTAATTAAATAATTAGTTGCACAATCCACAATAGAGAACAACTATGCTTCTAAATGTCTAGTTAAACCTTTTAGACAGTTACAACAATACACTCAATGACATCTTTGAAAATCTATTGATGCCTTGATGAAGAATTTCTCCTTTTACTACAAACTTCCAACAGCTATCAAATCCTCTTACCCTAAAACACTAACCAGATGTTTGCAATTTGCCCTCAAGCCAAGACTAAAAGACACATACTAAACTGTAGCAAAAGGGCATTAAGTTTAAGTATCAAACAATAGAGTGGTTGATCAAGTCCCTTGGAGCAAGTTCTTTTTAGCATAAGTAACCTGGGAAAATTTCTGCTAGGTCTCTGTTCTAAAGGCTGAGTGCTTCACTGCTGTTCCAACATTTTAACTCCCATTCCTAAATGGCATGAGCTATTTGAGGGTGTAAAGGACTCTGGATCTAAAGGGGAAAAATAAGGCAGGGCAGATCTAGCCTGAAGTTACATGTGACTGTGTAAGACAAATAAATTACTGGGTCCTACATTAGTCTTAAAGACAAGGAAAAGTTGAGACGTGTGTGTGTGTGTGTGTGTGTGTGTGTGTATGTGTGTGTGTGTGCAAGCACTCAGATATGTTTTAGAGAGAACTGGAAAATTGTGGGTGCTGACTGGTATGCAGTATAAACAAAGAATATTGCCTGGCATTACAGTTCTAGGAGGATCAAGTCATTAGCCACTGGAATTGCTTACCTACAAGTAAACCCCAAAAATAATTCAGGATAAAGTAATCTGTGTTTGTGCTAGATGGCACCCTTGATATTTAAAATGCATAAGTAATAAAGAATTTCAATAACCCCAGATTCTTGCATCTTCCCATACATAGAAAAGCTCTAAAATCATTAGTCAAATATGTGATCCTCTTTACAAGGAGTAATCTTTCACTGAAGTCTTGATGACATATATTACAGTATATATACTGATTCTTCACCTACATTTTGGAATAGATTCTCAGGGCTATTTGAAAGCCTGTGTTCCAGACTATAGTCCTCAGTAAGACACTGAATAAACTTGACTCAAAGCTTTTACGTTGTGTGTGTGTGCGTGTGTATGTGTGTGCACGTGCACCATGCGTGTGTGTTTCTCAGTTGATCACAGAAATTTCAATATGCAATTCTAAAACCTCTAGCAGAGAAATTGTAGTCTCATATTTTACTTTCCACTCTGCACAGAAGAAATGCAGATTCAGATATCATTATTAAAAACCCAATGAAAAATATTTCATAAAGACACAGTACCCAATCCTTTTCAAGGAAATATAGAAATAGTTTCACAAATGAGGAGATAAGTTAGATAGTCAGGCAAGCTAATTAGTTAATTTTAGTCACAGGTTCAAGTAATTTCAATGAACTTCAGAAATCAGCATGTTACTGAAGAAAAAACAAGAGTAGCTATGCCCAAATCCTGGGATACATACATCCTTCTTTCACCAAACCTCAGACACTTTATTTAATCTTTTCATAAACATTTTTCTCTTTCTGTTAGGGAAACTTTGACCAAAACTTTTGACGAAAACAGATAACCACAAGCATGAGTTGTCTCACAGGAGGAGGTCCCAATAAATAATATGGTACTGCAGTCAAAAACTAACCAGGAGAATTTGGGTGTGGCCAGATAGAGATGACTACCCTCCCAGAATCCTTCTCAGTGGAATCTATCTTGGCTAAGAGATGCATGCACCACTCTGAAGGTCACCAAGTCAGACCAAATATGGACCAAGCAACATGACTGGCCAGAGACAATCCAGAAACTAACCTCATTACTATAAAGTCTGAGTCTATGTGCCACACGACAGAGTAGTTCGCCTGGTTCACTTACCCAATTGCTCTCCCCGTGCATCTCTTTCCAATAAAGTCTTTTGATTTGTCAGTACATATGTCTCCTTGGAAAATTCATTTCTGAATATTAGACAAGAACCCACTCTCAGGCCATGGAAGGAGTCCTTCAAGAGGCTGCCTTCCTGCAACATTTCAAGGTTCTGAAGTATTACCTCTTTGCTTCCTTGCTTAAAGCTATGTAACTAGTTACTCATTGTAACCCCCTGATTTATTCTTTTGGCAAGAACTATTCTATAATTGTCTATAATCTCTCTATTATTTTTTAAAATTTAGTTTTAACTTTTTAGGCTGTCTTCAAAAACTTTAAAGCTTAAAATGTTTGCTAGATTGTTTGAAAGCAAAGAGAGAATCTCAAAAATAGCAAACACAAGAAGTCAAAAAAAAATTCAAATAGTGAAAACAGACTGAAAAATAGTTTTATTTTCAAGTTTAGACTCTTTCTCAGTACTGTTGGTTAATTGACTATTATAAACAACTACATATTAAGAAACAATTAAGAAATTATAAGCATCTACATATTACACATCTAGTGTAATTTAACAGGTCAGGAGCAACACTTAGACGTGGACATGGAACAACTGGTTCCAAATAGAAAAAGGAAGACATCAAGGCTATATATTGTTACCCTGCTTATTTAACTTATATGCAGAGTACATCATGAGAAATCCTGGGCTGGAGGAAGCACAAGCTGGAATAAAGATTGCTGGGAGAAATATCAATAAACTGATATGCAGATGACACCACCCTTATGGCAGAAAGCCAAGAAGAACTAAAGAGCCTCTTGATGAAAGTGAAAGAGGAGAATGAAAAAGTTGGCTTAATGCTCAATATTCAGAAAACTATAATCGTGGCATCCGGTCCCATCACTTCATGGCAAATAGATGGAGAAACAGTGCAAACAGTGAGAGACTTTATTTTTTTGAACTTCAAATCACTGCAGATGGTGTTTACAGCCATGAAATTAAAAGACGCTTACTCTTTGGAATGAAAGTTATTACCAACTTAGCACATTAAAAAACAGAGACATTATTTTGCCAACAAATGTCCATCTAGTCAAAGCTATTGTTTTTCCAATAGTTATGTATGGATGCGAGAGTTGAACTATAAAGAAAGCTGAGCACAAAAGAACTGATGCTTTTTAACTGGGATGTTGGCAAAGACTCTTGAGAGTCCCTTGGACTGCAAGGAGATCCATCCCGCTCATCCTAAAGGAAATCAGTCCTGAGTGTTCATTGGAAGAACTAATGCTGAAACCCCAATACTTTGGCTACCTTATGCAAAGAGCTGACTCATTTAAAAAGATCCTGATTCTGGGAAAGAGTGAAGGCGGGAGGAGGGGGCAACAGAGGATGAGATGGTTGGATGGCATCACCAACTCAATGGACATGAGTTTGAGTAAAGTCCAGGATTTGGTGATGGACAGGGAGGCCTGGCATGCAGCAGTCCATGGGATCGAAAGAGTCAGACATGACTGAGCGACTGAACTGAACTTAACTGAGTGTAATTTAAGACAGAGAAAAAATAAATGCATAGGAAATATATTACAAAGTACATTAATGAAAAGTCTTCTCATAAAAGGTTTGTCAATAATATATTAGTTCTCCAGTGAACAGGTAAAAATTAGCTAGCAAAAATTAAGCATATTTTATTTTTTATATGTGAGAAAATGTGATATTGTGATTCACACTTGTTAAAAAAATTAAACCAAGTAAATTTGAACATCTAACTGGCTCTATTCAATAATTCACAAATCAGGCAGCATCCTATCTAGTAAACAGAGGAGTTGTACAAAAATGGAAGATTTTCATAGACAGAAGAACTGAAAGGCAAGGAAGTTATTAGCAAAAGAAGAAATTATTTCAGGCCTGGTAAGCTTCTTTAGGGGGGAAGAGAAGGTCAGGGTCTTATTATGCAGATTTCCTCACTAGTACTGATCAGAAAATTTCAAATTGTCTGTTTAAAGGTCATGTTCCTAGGAGAGGCTGAAACTGCAATTAAATCTTTGTTTGTTGTCATGGGGACAAATGACTCCATTTTGAACTTGTTATTTCCTTTTACCATTATAGGTAGGAAGGTAAATACATAAATAGATAGGTACATGTCTTTTTCCTGGTTTCTGATATAGTGCTCCTAATCCATTGGGATTAGGATAAGTGATAAGAACCACAAAGGTGTCTGGTTTGGTTAATGAGGCTACTTTGGGACCACACCTAAGGATTCTCACTGTTGCCAAGAGAACCAGCCTGGTGGTTACAGGGTTGGAATTTCAATACCACCTTCCTGACCCACAGAGGAACCAAGAGGAGCTGGCGGTTCAGTTCAGTTCAGTTCAGTGGCTCAGTCGTGTCCGACTCTTTGAGGCCCCATGGACTGCAGCACACCACGCCTCCCTGTCCATCACCAACTCCCACAGTTTACTCAAACTGATGTCCATTTAATCAGTGAGGCCATCTGAGGAGCTGTGGGTTGAATCAATTCCAGTGGCCAATAACTTAATCAATCATGCCTATTTAACAAAGCCTCCATAAAAGTCCCAAAAGGAGTGGGTTCAGAGAGCTTCTTGGGTTGGTGAACACATGGAAATTTGGGAAGAGTGGCAAGCTCATAGAGGGTAAGCCCTGTATCCATCCCACATATTTACCTCATCCATCTCTCCCATCTGTCTCTTCCTAAATTATATCATTTTATAATAAAGCAGCAATACAGTAAGTACTGTAAAATATTTCTTTGAGTTCTGTGAGCCTCTGGTCAATGACAAAATTAAACAAAAGTCAATCTAAGTAATGGAAATTGTATTTGAGACAGTCTGAGGATTATAATCTGGGAGACAACCTTTCAGAAATCTCTGAGGACAGTTCCTAAGAGGCAAGGCTAGAGTGTAGTATGCATGTGATTTTGATTAAAAGGTATATGCAATCAAGCACACATCTTGGTAGAAAATTACTACTATTCACAAAAGTCATGTATCTTAGTTAATGGTTTTGAGGCAGGATGCAGATGCCACAGCTTCCCTAACTATCCCCCACCCCCTACCCTGTCCAAGGTAATACAATGGAGATTCATTCCTAAGGACTGAAACTCAAAGACTAGAATAGCAAGACAATTAAGGTGAGGATCCTCTACCCTGCCCAGACTACATATTTCTCGTTCTCAAAGTCAGGAGACCTCTCTGATCACACATGCACAGAAAAGGCTCCTTGGAGGCCAAAGGGGAATTATGTCAAGGAGTGTTCTATCCAGATTCCTTTTCAGTGAAATCTGTCTTGGCTAACAGATGCACGCACACACATGGGAGGATCCTGAGATATACCAAATATGGACTGTGAACCAAGCAAATCAAAATGATTAGCCAAAGGAAAACCAGAAGAAATGCCCCATAAAAGCAATTCAAATTGCCAGGAGTGCGCGACTAAGGGACACTCCCTCTGATTCAGCCCATGTGCCTACCCGCATGTACTATACCCTTTTTCCTCTTAATAAATACTTGATACTTTACACTCTTTCTGTCTTTTCTGCAAAGCTGAAGGCCAGGGCTCTTGTCACTGACCACTAGTCTAGTGGCTAGGATCTGGTGCTTTCATCACCACAATCCAGCCCAAACTCTGGCTGGGGACGCAAGCCCTGATCCAAACCACTGCAGGCCAAGGCCACCTGAGATCAGCTTTAGTGTTTACTAAATATGAAAAGATGCAAAAACTGAGTTCATAAAATTTCTTCTAAAAATATCTAACTATTTGAGAGCCAGTACTCCAGTTTTTCCAGAGTACAAAATACCTCATTGTGATCTTCACCCTGAATTCCTTTTAGGTTGTATTGTAGGTCAGCAACTGAAGGGACTAATGGTTTCATTCTTATAGAACTGGATAATAGGCAGTAGTCTTTATTTTGCAATCCCTCTCTTTTAGTCATAATTTTGACTGAGACTTGAGAGGCATTTCCTGACCATATTTTCCCACAGTGAGAAGAATGCTCATCTTGAGGTTACGAAAAGGATTTTGTTGATGAGACACTCTATGTGTTATTATTAGACTAGGTCTTGTTAACAGGAGCCCAAAGCCAGCAGTCTTTCTAGTCTGTTATGGTCCTGGAAATGATGCCTGGAAAAGATTGCCTTTTGTTGCTTCTTACTATATCTTTTGTTCTTGTTCAACCCCTAGGCTGCATCTGACTCTTTGCAATCCCACAAACTACAGCATAACAGGATTCCCTGTCTTTCACTGTCTCCCAGAGCTTGCTCAGAATCATGTCCATTGAGTTGGTGATGCTATCTAACCATCTCATCCTCTGCCAGCCACTTCTCCTCTTGTCCTCAATCTTTCCCAGCATCAAAATCTTTCCAGTGAGATGCCTCTTTGTATCAGGTGGCCAAAGGATTGGAGCTTCAGCTTCAGCATCAGTCTTTCCAATGAATATTCAAAGTTGATTTCCTTTAAGATTGACTGGTTTGATTTCCTTTCTGTCCAAAGGACCCTTAAAAGTCTGCTCCAGCACCATATTTGGAAAGGATCAATTCTTCAACACCAATCTTCCTTATGGTCCCACTGTCACATGTGTATAAAACTATTGGGAAAACCACAGCTTTGACCATGTGGACATTTGTCAGCAAAGTGATGTTTCTGCCTTTGAATACAAACTCTAGATTTGTCATAGCTTTCTTTCCAAGGAGCAAATACATTTTAATTTCATGGCTGCAGTCACCATCCACAGTGATTTTAGAGCCCAAGAAAATAAAATTTGTCCCTGCTTCTTCTTTTTCCTCTTCTATTTGTCATGAAGTAATGGGACCAGATGCCATGATCTTAGTTTTTTGAATATTGAGTTTTAGCTTTTTTCCTCTTCTCTTTCAGCCTCATCAAGAGGCTCTTTAGTTCCTCTTTGCTTTCTGCCATAAGGGTGGTATCATCTGCATATCTGAGGTTATTGCTGTTACTTCTGGCAATCTTGATTCCAGCTTGTGCTTCATCCAGCCTGGCAGTTCACATGATGTATTCTGCATAGAAGTTAAATAAGCAGGGTGACAATGTACAGCCTTGGCATACTCTTTGCTAATTTGGAACCAGTCTGTTCTTCCATGTGCAGTTCTAACTGTCTCATCTTGACCTGCATATAGGTTTTTCAGGAGACACATAGGATGATCTGGTAATCCCATCACTTTAAGAATTTTCCACAGCTTTTTGTGATTCACATAGTCAAAGGCTTTAACATAGTCAATGAAATAGAAGTAGATGTTTTTCTTGAATTCCCTTGCTTTTCCCATGATCCATTGGATGTTGGCAATCTGATCTCTGGTTATACTGCCTTTTCTAAACTCAATTTGTACATCTAGAAGTTCTCAGTTCATGCACTGCTGAAGCCCAGCTTGAAGGATTTTGAGAATTACCTTGCTATGCTGCTTCTTCCCATATCTAGAGCTGCAGTACTACAAGCATTGATATTATAGTTCTATATATTTGATCTTTTTTTTTTTCAAATTGCTTAGAGAGCATCTTCTTTATTGGAGGCTCAGTCACACAGGTTGGTAATGCAAGAAACAATAATCTTGTAAATGGGTAGAATACAAATAATATAACTAGGTATTAATAAGGTCATAAGTAAGTATTTAAGCTAAGAACATCTATTAAGTGTTTATCAGTATTTCTCCAGATTGCCTGACTCAGTATGTTCTACCCCAATCACTGCTATCTTTAAGGAAAATTATATGTTGGCATTGCACATAAAGTTTACCAAAGAGACAACTACATGTGTAAAATGAGTGGTGGGTCATTGTGCCCCCTTAGAGGATTAAGAAAGAAATGTAATCTTCTAAGGAGTTACATGGCTGGCATTAAAATAAAAACAAACAAACAAACAAAAAACATGCTCTTTATGGTTGAGCAGATATTTCTACCATTAGGGAGATCTAAGTAATGCTCAATGCAGGCACACAATGCACACTAGAAGGAAGGCAGAAAGCTCATATAGGGAGGACAAAATTTTTGTCTATGTTTTTCTTATCTTACCTTAAAATATGAATTGCATTTCATCACTCTCTAGCAAATTAATGGAACCCAAAGAGGAGATAAACCTTAGTAGTTATCATTATGTAGAATTTTAAAATGTACTGTTTTGTTTTTTTTATTTGATTACAATAGAAATATGTTTTATAGTAGAAGAAAATCTAAATATTTAAAATTTAATTCATGATGCAATTAACATCATGGTTGATTTACATTATTTTGAAACATATTTGGGATCATAGAATAAATCAAATTTTCTATTCAAGTTATTTTACAAATTTAAGTTAACACATTGTTTTTTCAGTGGTCCAAATTAAGCAGCCTTCAATAACACATTAGTGGCTTCTAACAAATTGATTCTTTGAAGTGTCATGAATTGCTTAACCATCCACTGACAATTACATAGTTTATTTACAATTTATAATTTTATTATAAATGCCACTATACCAAGCATATTTCTTTTCATATCTTTGTTCCATTATCACTCAATTTCCTAAAATTTATTAACAGAAATTGAGTTATTGACAATTAAGTGCTTTTTGTTATTTTCTGCAAATGCTGGGAAATTATTGCTGAAAATGGCACACCATAAAACTACTAATATGGTAAATGAGAAAAAAAATCTAAAAAAGCCTTTCTTAGAAAGAAATGCAAAAGCAAATAAACACATACACACACTAATACAATGCACATATACATTTTACAGATATTTTACACTCCTTTAAATTTCATTTGATTCAGCAAATATCTAAATGCATAAGTATTTATATATTTAAACAAACATAAATGAATAGAGTTAGTAATATAAATTCTATTCATTCTGTACAAATTAAGAGGGAAGTAAAGAATTGAACAATAAGCTACAAGTTGCTATTGAGATAGCTGAGATTTTGTAGGAAACAATAGAAAATATTTGCCTTCATAATAACTACATTTAAATTTGTTTGTATATTGGTAGGATGAGAATGAAGCCATGGGCCTGAGGGGCTTTGAAAAATCAGATCTGAAAAAACTGTGAACCAGAAAAGTTATAAACCTACTAGCAAAGAAAAGGCAATTTTCTTGTCTTCACATATGCTCAGTGAAAATAAACTATAAAACACATATGGGTGGAGCTACTGGTAAAATTGAGAAGTATCAGCACATTTAACAATAAGATAAGTTATCCTGATTGATATAATTGATTAGTTTGGTTCAGTTCATCACTAAGTCGTGTCTGACATTTTGCAACACCATGAACTGAAGTATACCAGGCTTCTCTGTCCATCATCAACACCCAGAGCTTGCTCAAATTCATGTGCATCGAATTGGTGATGCCATCCAACCATCTCATCCTGTTTTCCCCTTCTCCTCATGACTTCAAACTTTCCCAGCATCAGGGTCTTTTCCAATGGTCAGTTCTTCACATCAGGTGGCCAAAGTATTGGAGTTTCAGCTTCAGCATCAGTCCTTCCAATGAACATTCATGACTGATTTCCTCTAGGATTGACTTGATCTGTCTGCAGTCCAAGGGACTCTCAAAGTCTTCTCCAACACCACATTTTAAAAGCATCAATTCTTCTGTCCACGACTTTCTTTATAGTCCAGCTCTACATCCATACATGACTATGGAAAAACCATAGCTTTGACTAGATGGACTTAACACAACTTAGTGACTGAACTGAACCAACCTAATCAAATATATAAAAAACTCTGATTTTTAACATGATGTCTGGGTTGGTCATAGCTTTTCTTCCATGGAGCAAGCATCTTTTAATTTCATGGTTGCAGTCACCATCTGCAGTGAATTTGGGACCCAAGAAAATAAAGCCTGTCACTCTTTCTTTTGTGGCCCCATCTATTTGCATGAAGTGATCAGACATCCTGGAATGTGAAGTGAGGTGGGCCTTAGAAAGCATCACTATGAACAAAGCTAGTGGAGGTGATGGAATTCCAGTGGAGCTATTTCTAATCCTGAAAGATGATGCTGTGAAAGTGTTGCACTCAATATGCCAGCAAATTTGGAAAACTCAGCAGTGGCCACAGGACTGGAAAAGGTCAGTTTTCCTTCCAATCCCAAAGAAAGGCAATCCAAGGAATGCTCAAACTACTGCACAGTCGCACTCATCTCACAATTTAGTAAAGTAATGCTCAAAATTCTCAAAGCCAGGCTTCAGCAATACGTGAACCATGAACTTCCAGATGTTCAAGCTGTTTTTAGAAAAGACAGAGGAACAAGAGATTAAATTGCCAACATCTGCTGGATCATGGAAAAAGCAAGAGAGTTCCAGAAAAACATCTATTTCTGCTTTATTGACTATGCCAAAGCCTTTGTGTGGATCACAATCAACTGTGGAAAATTCTGAAAGAGATGGGAATACCAGACCACCTAACCTGCCTCTTGAGAAATCTGTATGCAGGCCAGGAAACAACAGTTAGAACTGGACATGGAACAACAGACTGGATCCAAATAGGAAAAGGAGTATGTCAAGGCTGTATATTGTCACCCTGCTTATTTAACTTATATGCAGAATACATCATGAGAAATGCTGGGCTGGAAGAAGCAGAAGCTGGAATCAAGATTGCCGGGAAAAATTTCAATAACCTCAGATATGCAGATGACACCACCTTTATGCAGAAAGTGAAGAGGAACTAAAAAGCCTCTTGATGAAAGTGAAAGGGGAGAGTTAAAAAGTTGGTCTAAAGCTCAACATTCAGAAAAGGAAGATCATAGCATTGGTCCCATCACTTCATGGCAAATAGATGGGGAAACAGTGGAAAGAGTGTCAGATTTTGTTTTTGGGCTCCAAAGTCACTGCAGATGGTGACCGAGGCCATGAAATTAAAAGACGCTTACTCTTTGGAAAGTTATGACCAACCTTAGATAGTGTATTAAAAAGCAGCGACATTACTTTGTCAACAAAAGTCCGTCTAGTCAAGGCTATGGTTTTTCCAGTGGTCATGTATGGATGTGAGAGTTGGACTGTGAAGAAAGCTGAGCGCCGAAGAATTGATGCTTTTGAACTGTGGTGTTGGAGAAGACTCTTGAGAGTCCCTTGGACTGCAAGGAGATCCAACAAGTCCATCTAAAGGAGAGCAGTCCTGGGTGTTCATTGGAAGGACTGATGTTTAAGCTGAAACTCCAATTCTTTGGCCACTGCATGTGAAGAGTCAGCTCATTGGAAAAGACCCTGATGCTGGGAAGGATTGGGGGCAGGAGGAGAAAGGCGCGACAGAGGATGAGATAGGTGGATGGCATCACTGACTCAATGGACATGAGTCTGAGTGAACTCGGGGAAGTGGTGATGGACAAGGAGGCTTGGTGTGCTGTGATTCATGGGGTCAAGAAGAGTCAGACATGACTGAGCAACTGAACTGAACTGAACTGACTGGACTGTATGCAAAGATTTTAGTTTCTTGAATACTGAGTTTAAGCCAACTTTTTCACTCTCCTCTTTCACTTTCATCAAGAGGCTCTTTAGTTCTTCTTCATTTTCTTCCATAAGGGTTGTGTCATCTATGTATCTGGTTATTGATATTTCTCCAGCAATCTTGATTCCAGCTTGTGATTCATCCAGCCTGGCATTTCACATGATGTACTTTGCTTATAAATAAATAAGCAGGGTGACAATATACAGGTTTCTTGTACTCCTTGATTAAAAGATGCTTACTCCTTGGAAGAAAAGTTATAACCAACCTATATAGCATATTCAAAAGCAGAGACATTATTTTGCTGACTAAGATCCATCTAGTCAAGGCTATGGTTTTTCCTGTGGTCATGTATGGATGTGAGAGTTGGACTGTGAAGAAGGCTGAGTGCTGAATAATTGATGCCTTTGACCTGTGGTGTTGGAGAAGACTCTTGAGAGTCCCTTGGACTGCAAGGAGATCCAACCAGTCCATTCTGAAGGAGATCAACCCTGGGATTTCTTTGGAAGGAATGATGCTAAAGCTGAAGCTCCAGTACTTTGGCCACCTCATGCGAAGAGTTGACTCATTGGAAAAGACTCTGATGGTGGGAGGGATTGGGGTAGGAGGAGAAGGAGACGACCAAGGATGAGATGGCTGGGTGGCATTACAGACTCGATGGACGTGAGTCTGAGTGAACTCCAGGAGACGGTGATGGACAGGGAGGCCTGGCATGCTGCGATTCATGGTGTCGCAAAGAGTCAGACATGACTGAGGGACTGAACTGACTGAACTTTCCCTATTTGGAAAAATTCTGTTGTTCTATGTCTGGTTCTAACTGTTGCTTCTTGACCTACATATAGATTTCTCATGAGGCAGATCACATGGTTTGATATTGCTATCTCTTTAAGAATTTTCTGCAGTTTGTTGTGATCCACATAGTCAAATGCTTTGGAGTAGGCAACATAGCAGAAGTAGATAGTGTCTCTCTTGCTGTTTTGATGATCCAACGGATGTTCGCAATTTGACCTCTGAGTCCCCTGCCTTTTATAAATCCAGCTTGAGCATCTGGAAGTTCATGGTTCACGTACTGTTGAGTCCTGGCTTGAAGAATTTTGAGTATTAATTTGCTAGTGTGTGAGATGAGTGCAATTGTGCAGTACATTGAACATTCTTTGGTATTGCTTTTGTTTGGGATTGGAATGAAAACTGACCTTTTCCAGTCCTGTGGCCACTGCTGAGTGTTCCAAATTTGCTGGCATAGTGAGTGAGCATTTAACAGCATTCTCTTTTAGGATCTGAAATAACTTAACTGGAATTCCATCACCTCAACTGGCTTTGTCAATAGTGATGCTTCCTAAAGTTCCACTTGACTTTGCAATCCAAGATGTCTGGCTCTAGGTGAATGATCACACCATCATGGTTATCTGGGTCATGAAGATCTTTTTTGTATAGTTCTTCTGTGTATTCTTGCCACCTTTTCTTAATATCTTCTACTTTTGTTAGATCGATACTATTTCTGTCCTTTATTGTGTTCATCTTTGCATGAAATATTCTCTGGTATCCTACTTGGAATTTTCTTGAAAAAATCTCTAGTTTTTTCCTATTCTGTTGGTTTCTTCTATTTCTTTCCACTGATCACTGAGGAGGCTTTCTTATCTCTCCTTGCTCTTCTTTGGAACTCTGCACTCAAATGGGTATATCTTTCCTTTTCTCCTTTGCCTTTATCTTCTCTTCATTTTTCAGCTATTTGTAAGGCCTCCTCAGACAACCATTTTTGCATTTCTTTTTCTTGGGGATGGGCTTGATCACTGCCTCCTGTACTATATCATCAACCTGTGTCCATAGTTCTTCAGACACACTATCAGATATAATCTCTTTAATCTATTTGTCACTTCCACTCTATAAAAGTAAGGGATTTGATTTAGATCATACCTGAATGGTCTAGTGGTTGTCCGTATTTTCTTCCATTTAAGCCTGAATGTGATAATAAGGAGTTCATGATCTGAGTCACAGTCAGGTCCAGGTCATGTGTTTTCTGAATGTATAGAGCTTCTCAATATTTGGCTGCAAAGAATATAGTCAGTCTGATTTTGTTTGACCATCTGGTGATGTCCATGTGCAGAGTCTTCTCTTGTATTTTTGGAAGAGGGCATTTGCTATGACCAGTGTATTCTCTTGGCAAAACTCTGTTAGCCTTTGAACTGTTTCATTTTGTACTCCAAGGACAGATTTTTCTGTTACTCAGGTATTTCTTGAATTCCTACTTCTGCAGTCCAGTCCCCTATGATGAAAGGACATCTTTTTTGGGTGTTAGCTCAAAAAGGTCTTCATAGAACCATTCAACTTCAGCTTCTTCAGCATTACTGGTCTTGGATTACTCTGATATTGAATGGTTTGCCTTGGAAATGAACAGAGACCATTCTGTTGTCTTGTGATGTTCACCCAACCACTGCATTTCAGACTCTTTTGTTGACTATGATGGCTACTCGATTTCTTCTAAGGGATTCTTGCCCACAGTAATAGATATAGTGGTCATCTGAATTAAATTCACCAATTCTGGTCCATTTTAGTTCCCTGATTCCTAAAATGTTGATGTTCATTCTTGCCATCTCATTGGACCACTTCCAATTTACCTTGATTCATTGACCTAACATTCCAGGTTCCTAGGCAATACTGTTCTTTACAGCATCAGACTTTACTTCCATTACCAGTCACATCCACAACTGGATGTTGTTTTCACTTTGACTCCATCTCTTTAATCTTTCTGGAATTATTGCTCCACTCTTCTCCAGTAGCATATTGGGCACCTACTGACCTGAGGAGTTAATCTTTCAGTGTAATTTGTTTTTGTTTTTTCATACTGTTCATGGGGTTCTCAAGGCAATTATCCCAAAGTGGTTTGCCATTCCCTTCTCCAGTGGACCACGTTTTGTCAGAACTCTCCACCATGAGCCACTCGTCTTGGGTGGCCCTACACAACATGGCTCTTAGTTTCACTGAGTTAGACAAGTCTGTGGTCCATATGATCAGTTTGATTAGTTTTCGGTAATTGTGGTTTTCATTCTCTCTGCCCTCTGATGGATAGGAGGCTTATGGAAGCTTCCTTGTGGGAGAGACTGACTGTGTGGAAATCAGGGTCTTATTCTGATGGGCAAGGGTCAGTAAATCTTTAATCCAGTTTTCTGGCAATGGGCAGGGCTGTGTTCCCTCACTGTCATTTGACCTGAGACCAAACTATTGTGGAGGCAACGGAGACAATGGCAACCTCCTTCAAAAGGTCCCATGTAGGCACTAGCACACTTAATGCCCCCTCCCTGTAGCAGGCCACTGCCAACTCCTGCCTCCACCAGAGACTCCTGGACACTCACAGGCAAGTTTGGGTCAGTCTTCTGTGGGGTAACTGCTCCCCTCCCCTGGGTCCTGGTGCACACAAAGCTTTGTCTGCACCCTCCAATAGTCTGTTTCCCCAGTCCTATGTAAGTTCTGTTATCAAATCCCACTGGCCTCCAAGGTCAAATTCCCTGGAGTTTCTCAGTTCCTTTACCAGATCCCCAGGTTGGGAAATCTATTGTGGGTTCTAGAACTTTTTCTGCAGTTTGTGGGTCATGTGCTCAGCAGCCCCATGGTGGGGCCAGTGATGACCTCCTCTAAAAGGGCCCATGCCACATGCTATGTAATCCAATTCTGCTGCACCCGGAGCCCCTGCCCCTGTGGCAGGCCACTGCTGACTTGTACCTCCACAGGAGATACTAAAAGGCAGGTCTGGCTCAGTCTCTGTGGGGTCCCTGGGTCCTGGTGCACACAAGGTTTTGTTTGGGCCCTCCAAGAGTGTCTGGTGGGAATGGGGTTTGATTCTAAACATGATTCTGCCCTTCCTACCATCTTTCTGGGGTTTATCCTTTGCCACTGGATTGGGGTATCCTCTTTTGGTGGGATCCAACATTGTAGGTGGATTCTTTACCAACTGAGCTATCAGGGAAGTACAATATAATTGATCAGTAAAATATAAACCATAAAGTAAATGCTAACAGGAATTAATGATATCAAAGTAAGGGATTAAAATATAAATCATAAAATATATTTTGAAAAAAGAAGACAGTTTAAAACATAAAAATAATTACATAAGTTAAAATTTTCACATAAACCCTAAACAATAGTAAATTGGATAATAAGTAGAATAAAATAATCTGGAATTCTACATAGGGTTACAATATTAGGAAACAGTTAAGACAAAATAAGACGGACTAACGTAAAGTTAATACACATTTCAAAAGGAGAAAACTGAGGTAATGGAAGAATGTCAATAAAGAGATGGTTGACATAACTATTAATTTACATATTTAATTAATGATATGACTCATATTTGGGCTTTCCTCATGGATCAGATAAAAGGATCAGCCTACAATGCAAGAGATCTGGTTCCAATCCCTAGGTCAGAATGATACCTTGGAGAAGGGAATGGCTACCCACTCCAGTACTCCTGCCTGGAGAACTCCATGGACAGAGACATGTCTTGAGAAGAATTAGTATAAATATATTTACATGAAGATGCATTTGTGAAATGCAGAATGATAAATACAGAGACATGATACTAAATGTAGGCAAACACAACAAATTCACAATCCAAATAGTGATACATAAACAGATGATTTTAATAACAGCAATATATGTGAAGAATAAGGAATGTTAATAAAATAACTTCCACATGCTGAATATGAATGCCAAATTAGAATTTTCTATCCAAGTACTATCAATCAAGAGCAAAACAAATGAAATATATACATGTAAGGTTTTAAAGATCTCTAACTACAGATCTTGTTGAATGAATTTCAAGAGTGCATAAGTTAGGGTAAAAGTTAATAATAATAATAACCCAAAAGGAAGGAATAAAATAAAAAAGGCAATAGTGAACAAAAGATAGCTGTATGGTTAAATTTAAAGAAATACTGGTGAAAATAAATATAAAAACAAAAATGTTTATAAATACCCAAACAAGGTGGATGTAAGATCAAGAGGAAAAAAAAAAAAAACTGTAAAATGAGAGTTTTTTATGTAGGAAAGCTTATAATACCAAATGCATACACTAGAAAAAAACAAAAATGTAAACTCAATCAATTCTTCTATGCTAAGAAACTAAAATAAGGGCAAATTATGAAAGTGAAAGTGAAGTTGCTCAGGCGTGTCTGACTCTTTACGACACCATGGACATCAGGCTCCTCTGTCCATGGGATCTAGGCAAGCGTACTGGAGTGGGTTGCCTTTTCCTTCTCCAGGGAACTTCCAGACCCAGGGATAGAACCCAGGTCTCCTGCATTGTAGACAGAAGCTTTACCGTCTGAGCCACCAGGGAAGTCTATAATACAAAATAAAAGAAAATAAATAATAATAATAAAGCAGAATTTAACAAATTTGAAAATAGGAAATCAATAGGGAAAATCAACAACAACAAAAAAACCTGTTTGCTTGAAAACACCAATTAAACTGACAGACCTTTAGCTAGGCTAACTAGGAAAAAAAGAAATGACAGAAACCACTTATATAGAAATGAAAGAGGGACATCACTCTAGAGCTCATGAATATTAAAATGATAATAAAGGAATATAATGGAAAAAGTCTATGTTCACAAATTTCACAATGTATATGAAATAGAACAAGTCCTTGAAAGACACAACTTGCCAAAGTGACAAAAATTGCATAATTATATCAATATATGAGCACAAGCGGCGGAGGCGGCGGCCACCGCACTTGAGCGCGGCCAAGAGCTACCCCACTTCTGAGGTCAGGGGCAGCGGCCTAGAGTGCCATGTGATGGCGCAGGAATGGCCAAGAGGAGCTACCCTGCGTCGGAGGTCAGGGGCGGCAGCCGGGAAGAGACACCTCACTTCCGAGATCAGGGCGGCGGCCGGGAGGAGCTACCCCACTTCAGGGACAGTGGCGGCCAGGAGGAGACACCCCACGTCTGAGGTCTGGGGGCGGCCTGGAGAAGCCACCTCGCCCCCGAGGCCAGGGGCGGCAACTGGGAGGAGCCACCCACGCCCAAGGCCAGAGCCAGCGGCCGGGAGGAGCAACCCGAGGAGTGGTGACTGGGCAGGCACAGGAGGGCCTAGAGGAGCTGTCCTAGGTTGAAAGTTAGGAATGGTGGTGGTAAGGAGATACCCCTCATCCAAGGTAAGGAGCAGCAGCTGTGCTTTGTTGGAGCAGCCGTGAAGAGATACTCCACGAATAAGGTAAGAGAAACCCAAGTAAGATGGTAGGTGTTGCAGGAGGGAATCAGAGGGCAGACACACTGAAACCATAGTCACAGAAAACTAGTCAATCTAATCACACTAGGAACACACCCTTGTCTAACTCAATGAAACCAAGCCATGCCTGCGGGGCAACCCAGACGGGTAGTCATGGTGGAGAGGTCTGACAGAATGTGGTCCACTGGAGAAGGGAATAGCAAGCCACTTCAGTATTCTTGCCTTGAGAACCCCATGAACAGTATGAAAAGGCAAAATGATAGGATACCAAAAGAGAAACTCCCCAGGTCATTAGGTGCCCAATATGCTACTGGAGATCAGTGGAGAAATAACTCCAGACAGAATGAAGGGATGGAGCCAAAGCAAAAACAATACCCAGTTATGGATGTGACTGGTGATAGAAGCAAGATCCGATGCTATAAAGAGCAGTATTGCATAGGAACCTGGAATGTCAGGTCCATGAATCAAGGCAAATTGGAAGTGGTCAAACAAGAGATGACAAGGGTGAACATCAACATTCTAGGAATCAGAGAACTAAAATGGACTGGAATGGGTGAATTTAACTCAGATGACTATTCTATCTACTACTGTGGGCAGGAATCCCTCAGAAGAAATGGAGTAGCCATCATGGTCAACAAAAGAGTCCAAAATGCAGTACTTGGATGCAATCTCAAAAACGACAGAATGATCTCTGTTCGTCTCCAAGGCAAACCATTCAATATCACAATTATCCAAATCTATGCCTCAACCAGTAATGCTGAAGAAGCTGAAGTTGAACGGTTTTACGAAGACCTACAAGATCTTTTACGACTAACACCCAAAAAAGATGTTGTTTTCATTATAGGGGACTGGAATGCAAAAGTAGGAAGTCAAGAAAAGGCACATTTGGCCTTGGAATGCGGACTGAAGCCGGGCAAAGACAAATAGAGTTTTGCCAAGAAAATGCACTGGTCATAGCAAACACCCTCTTCCAACAACACAAGAGAAGACTCTACACATGGACATCACCAGATGGTCAACACCGAAATCAGATTGATTATATTCTTTGCAGCCAAAGATGGAGAAGCTCTATACAGTCAACAAAGACAAGACCGGGAGCTGACTGTGGCTCAGATCATGAACTCCTGATTGCCAAATTCAGACTTAAATTGAAGAAAGTGGGCAACACCACTAGACCATTCAGGTATGACCTAAATCAAATCCCTTATGATTATACAGTGGAAGTGAGAAATAGATTTAAAGGTCTAGATCTGATAGATAGAGTGCCTGATGAACTATGGAATGAGGTTCGTGACATTGTACAGGAGATAGGGATCAAGACCATCCCCATGGAAAAGAAATGCAAAAAGGCAAAATGGCTGTCTGGGGAGGCCTTACAAATAGCTGTGAAAAGAAGAGAAGCAAAAAGCAAAGGAGAAAAGGAAAGATATAAGCATCTGAATGCAGAGTTCCAAAGAATAGCAAGAAGAGATAAGAAAGCCTTCTTCAGCAATCAATGTAAAGAAATAGAGGAAAAGAACAGAATGGGAAAGACTAGAGATCTCTTCAAGAAAATTAGAGATACCAAGAGAACATTTCATGCAAGGATGGGCTCGATAAAGGACAGAAATGGTCTGGACCTAACAGAAGCAGAAGATATTAAGAAGAGGTGGCAAGAATACACGGAAGAACTGTACAAAAAAGATCTTCATGACCCAGATAATCATGATGATGTGTTGACTAATCTAGAGCCAGACATCTTGGAATGTGAAGTCAAGTGGGCCTTAGAAAGCATCACTACGAACAAAGCTAGTGGAGGTGATGGAATTCCCGTTGAGCTGTTTCAAATCCTGAAAGATGATGCTGTGAAAGTGCTGCACTCAATTTGCCAGCAAATCTGGAAAACTCAGCAGTGGCCACAGGACTGGAAAAGGTCAGTTTTCATCCCAATTCCAAAGAAAGGCAATGCCAAAGAATGCTCCAACTACCGCACAATTGCACTCATCTCACATGCTAGTAAAGTAATGCTCAAAATTCTCCAAGCCAGACTTCAGCAATACGTGAACCGTGAACTCCCTGATGTTCAAGCTGGTTTTAGGAAAGGCAGAGGAACCAGAGATAAAACTGCCAACATTCGCTGGATCATGGAAAAAGCAAGAGAGTTCCAGAAAAACATCTATTTCTGCTTTATTGACTATGCCAAAGCTTTTGACTGTGTGGATCACAATAAACTGTGGAAAATTCTGAAAGAGATGGGAATACCAGACCACCTAACCTGCCTCTTGAGAAATCTGTATGCAGGTCAGGAAGCAACAGTTAGAACTGGACATGGAACAACAGACTGGTTCCAAATAGGAAAAGGAGTACATCAAGGCTGTATATTGTCACCCTGCTTATTTAAATTCTATGCAGAGTACATCATGAGAAATGCTGGACTGGAAAAAACACAAGCTGGAATCAAGATTGCCGGGAGAAATATCAATAACCTCAGATATGCAGATGATACCACCCTTATGGCAGAAAGTGAAGAGGAGCTAAAAAGCCTCTTGATGAAAGTGAAAGAGGAGAGTGAAAAAGTTGGCTTTAAAGCTCAACATTCAGAAAACGAAGATCATGGCATCTGGCCCCATCTCTTCATGGGAAATAGATGGGGAAACAGTAGAAACAGTGTCAGACTTTATTTTTGGGGGCTCCAAAATCACTGCAGATGGTGACTGCAGCCATGAAATTAAAAGACGCTTACTCCTTGGAAGGAAAGTTATAATCAACCTAGATAGTATATTCACAAGCAGAGACATTACTTTGCCGACTAAGGTCCATCTAGTCAAGGCTATGGTTTTTCCTGTGGTCATGTATGGATGTGAGAGTTGGACTGTGAAGAAGGCTGAGCACAGAAGAATTGATGCTTTTGAACTGTGGTATTGGAGAAGACTCTTGAGTCCCTTGGACTGCAAAGAGATCCAACCAGTCCATTCTGAAAGAGATCAACCCTGGGATTTCTTTGGAAGGAATGATGCTAAAACTGAAGCTCCAGTACTTTGGCCACCTCATACGAAGAGTTGACTTATTGCAAAAGACCCTGATGCTGGGAGGAATTGGGGGCAGGAGGAGAAGGGGACAACAGAGGATGAGATGGCTGGATGGCATCATGGACTCAATGGACGTGAGTCTGAGTGAACTCCGGGAGTTGGTGATGGACAGGGAGGCCTGGCGTGCTTCGATTCATGGGGTCGCAAACAGTTGGACACGACTGAGGGACTGAACTGAACTGATCTTTTTGTTGTGTCTTTACATGGCAAAGAGCACAAGTTCTAGACTCTCTTTTTACAGGGACGCTAATCCTAACATGGGGCTCCACCCTTAGGAACTTACCTAAACTTCATTAGCTCCCAAACGCTCTCCTCCTGATACCATTGGGGTTTAGGGCTTCTCTGGTGGTTAGGACAGTAAAGCATCTACCTGCAATGTGGGAGACCCAGCCTTAATCCCTGGGTCAGGAAGATCTTCTGAAGAAGGGAGTGGCTACTCGCTCCAGTGTTTTTGCCAGGAGAATCCCATGAGCCTGGCGGGCTACAGTCCATGGGGTCGCAAAGGGTCAGACATGACCTTTTTTCACTTGCACACTTAAGGCTTCAACATACAATTTTTTGAAGGTGCAAATGTGCAGTTCATAACATTCTCTTAAACAGGTCACCCACAGGGCAAAATGCGAGCTGCTCATTTTCTGAATTTGAAAATGTGTGTGCGAGAGGGAAGGTCTTGGCAAGCCAGTTCTGCTTTGAGGTCCCTACTCACGTGAGATGAAGCTGTGGGCTTGCTCTTCCTGTGGACCCCCAGCCACCTGAGGACAGCTCAAGGACACAAATCCATATTTGGGTGCACACTCACACCTCCCCCAAGGACACACGTAAATGCTTGTGGACAGTTCAAACTAATTATAGATTTAAGATAAGAGCTATCTTCCTGAAGGCACTATCAGTGAAATCCTTCCCCTGACCCACAATGCAGGAAGCTCTCTCCCTTTTTCTTCCCATCCTCTTGCTTTCAGGGTCATGTACAGGAAGCATTCTATGCATAAGAAGCGGGCATCCATTACAAAGGCTTCCTGAACAGCAGAACTATCTGTCTCTTATTCTACCTCTGGCCAAAAAGTAAGCTTTCTGCCTCTGTGTTACTCCTTTGTCTCTGTTAATCCATTATTGATTGATGCCTGCAGGCTGAAGCTTCCTTAGAATCAAAGTATTTATTCTTTTCCCAACTCTCCCTGCCCCTTATCTTCCCCTTTCTCCACCCCAGCATTTGGTTTTTTTTGTGCAGTGAGCTACTGAAGTCCTTGTTCGCTGGAGCCCAGATTTTATGCATCCTGGATATCACCAGATATCACCAGCTGAGCGGTGGGGGGCCCACTACCAGTTGGGCGAGGCCATTGGCTACAGGGGCAGTTTTCCCTGTGCGGATGTGTTGCATTGAGATACAGTAACTTTGGTTCCAAATAGGCACTGAATGTATCTGGCTCTTTAGGTAAAGAGGGTTTATTTTTGAATGATTAATGCTAAGAAAGGTTAGGTGTGCATTGTGTGAACAGTTAATGGAAAAATGACACCCTGTTCTCAGTTGGCTGCTGCTTACCCCAGACAAATGATGCATTTGATAAACTTCTTGTGAGTTTTGTGTCCGGCTCAGTTCTAAATATTTAAAGCAGTCTCTATTCGGCATGCTCTGCAGAGAGCTTTTGAATGCAGCATGTTTTGCTCCCTATTGAAACTACCCAAGCTTTTTAAAGTGTTGAATAAAAGAATAGGCAATAGTAGATTCGGCTGCATCTGGCTGTTGGACCCAGTAGGTTTACTTATCTGTAAATCCTCTGAGGGGTAGCCAGTAGGAACATTGCTCATTTTTCTTCCAGGAATTCTTTTATAAAGTTTGAGTGAGGCTGCAACGACTCTATTCCTATTATTGATAATGGTGCTATTATTATTAATACTACTGTGATAGAGGCCAAAGCCATATTTAAAAGGATGACAGTGGATAAACACTGTAAACCCAGTTTCCTGATCAGAGCTCCTACTTTTTTAATGGAAGAGTGTCTGCTGAAAGCCCTCTACTGTTGCTGATGTCATATCAGTTCAGTTCAGTTGCTCAGTCATGTCCGACTCTTTGTGACCCCATGAATTGCAGTACGTCAGGCCTCCCTTCCATCACCAACTACTGGAGATCACTCAAACTCAGGTCCATCGAGTCGGTGATGCCATCCAGCCAACTCATCCTTTGTCATCCCCTTCTCCTCCTGCCCCTTATCCCTCCCAGCATCAGAGTCTTTTCCAATGAGTCAACTCTTCGCATGAGGTGGCCAAAGTGTTGGGTTTCAGCTTTAGCATCATTCCTTCCAAAGAAATCCCAGGACTGATCTCCTTTAGAATGGACTGGTTGGATCTCCTTGCAGTCCAAAGGACTCTCAAGAGTCATCTCCAACACCACAGCTCAAAAGCATCAATTCTTCGGTGCTCAGCTATCTTCACAGTCCAACTCTCACATCCATACATGACCACTGGAAAAACCATAGCCTTAACTAGATGGACCTTGGTTGGCAAAGTAACGTCTCTGCTTTTGAATATGCTATCTAGGTTGGTCATAACTTTCCTTCCAAGGAGTAACCGTCTTTTAATTTCATGGCTGTAATCACCATCTACAGTGATTTGGAAATTTGGAAATTGGAAATTTGTAGCTGTGTGACCTCTCTGAGCTTCTGAGTCCATTTCTAAATTGAAGTTAGTAACATTTATATATCCTTTCTCAAACTCAATATAGCAATATGTGTGAACTGCTTTGAAGTGAAGTCACTCAGTTGTGTCCGACTCTATGTGATCCCATGGACTGTAGCCTACCAGGCTCCTCTGTGATTTTGGAGCCCCTAAAAATAAAGTCTGACACTGTTTCCACTGTTTCCCCATCTGTTTCCCATAAAGTGTTGGGACCAGATGCCATGATCTTAATTTTCTGAATGTTGAACTTTAAGCCAAATTTTTCACTCTCCTCTAGAATTGATGCTTTTGAACTGTGGTGTTGGAGAAGACTCTTGAGAGTCCCTTGGACTGCAAGGAGATCCAACCAGTCCATTCTGAAGGAGATCGGCCCTGGGATTTCTTTGGAAGGAATGATGCTGAAACTGAAGCTCCAGTACTTTGGCCACCTTATGCAAAGAGTTGACTCATTGGAAAAGACTCTGATGTTGGGAGGGATTGGGGGCAGGAGGAGAAGGGGACGACCAAGGATGAGATGGCTGAATGGCATCACGGACTCAATGGACGTGAGTCTGGGTGAATTCTGGGAATTGGTGATGGACAGGAAGGCCTGGCATGCTGCGATTCATGGGGTCGCAAAGAGTCGGACACGACTGAGCGACTGAACTGAACTGAAGTATTAAATCCAGATTCTAGAATAAAATGTGCTAAATATTAAATCCACATTCTAGAATAAAATATGTTAAGTTGCTTCTGTCATGTCTGACTCTGTATGACCCTATGGACTATAGCCCACCAGGCTCCTCTGTCCATGGGGTTCTCTAGGCAAGAATGCTGGAGTGTGTTGCCATGCCCTTCTCCAAGGGATCTTCCTGACCCAGGAAGTGAACCGACATCTCTTATGTCTAACCTGCATTCGCAGGCAGGTTCTTGACCACTAGCGCCATGTGGGAAGCCCTCTAGAATAAAATAGTGCTTATAAACACTAGTTACCATTGATGGTAATAGCATCTTCTTCTGACTTTCAAGGTAGTGAAATATTACCTAATGTTACAAAAAATGCTACATTTACAAGTCATTGACAATGTCCTAAAAGATTTTATGCTGTAACTGTGATGCTTGGAAAACTCTTAGGCAGTCAGAATCTTTCACTTAATAACAATCTGTTGAATACCCACCATCTATAAACACATTTGAGGAATACCAGACCACCTGACCTACCTCTTGAGAAATCTGTATGCAGGTCAGGAAGCAACAGTTAGAACTGGACATGGAACAACAGACTGGTTCCAAATAGGAAAAGGAGTACATCAAGGCTGTATATTGTCACCCTGCTTATTTAACTTAAATGCAGAGTACATCATGAAAACGCTGGGCTGGAGGAAGCACAAGCTGGAATCAAGATTGCCGGGAGAAATATCAATAATCTCAGATATGCAGATGACACCACCCTATGGCATAAAGTGAAGAAGAACTAAAGAGCTTTTTGATGAAAGTGAAAGAAGAGAGTGAAAAAGTTGACTTAAATCTCAGCATTCAGAAAGCGAAGATCATGGCATCTGGTCCCATCACTTCATGGGAAATAGATGAGGAAACAGTGGAAACAGTGGCTGACTTTATTTTTGGGGGCTCCACCACCACCACTGCAGATGGTGATTGCAGCCATGAAATTAAAAGATGCTTACTCCTTGGAGGGAAAGTTGTGACCAACCTAGACAGCAGATTAAAAGGCAGAGACATTACTTTGCCAACAAAGGTCTGTCTAGTCAAGGGTACAGTTTTTCCAGTGGTCATGTATGGATGTGAGAGTTGGACTATAAAGAAAGCTGAACACCAAAGAATTGGTGCTTTTGAACTATGGTGTTGGAGAAGACTTGAGAGTCCCTTGGATGGCAAGGAGATCCAACCAGTCCATCCTAAAGGAGATCAGTCACGAGTGTTCACTGGAAGGACTGATGTTGAAGCTGAAACTCCAATACTTTGGCTACCTGATTCGAAGAGTGACTCATTTGAAAAGATCCTGATGCTGGGAAAGACTGAGGGCAGGAGGAGAAGGGGACGACAGAGGATGAGATGGTTGGATGGCATCACTGACACAATGGGCATGAGTTTGGGTGAACTCTGGGAGTTGGTGATGGACAGGGAGGCCTGGTGTGCTGTGGTTCATGGGGTCGCAAAGAGTCGGACACGACTGAGCGACTGAACTGAACTGAACTCTTTCACTTTCATCAAGAGGCTTTTTAGTTCCTCTTCACTTTCTGCCATAGGGTGGTGTCATCTGCATATCTGAGGTTATTGATATTTCTCCCAGCAATCTTGATTCCAGCTTGTGCTTCCTCCAGCCCAGCATTTCTCATGATGTACTCTGCATATAAGTTAAATGAGCAGGGTGACAATATACAGCCTTGATGTACTCCTTTTCCTATTTGGAACCAGTCTGTTGTTCCATGTCCAGTTCTAACTGTTGCTTCCTGACCTGCATACAGATTTCTCAAGAGGTAGGTCAGGTGCTCTGGTATTCCCTTTGTTAGTATTTGTCTTACATATTGCGGTGCTCCTATGTTGGGTGCATATATATTTATAATTGTTATATCTTCTTCTTTAGACTTCTTGATAATGGCCATTCTGACCAGTGTAAGGTAATATCTCACTGCAGTTTTGATTTGTGTTTCTCTAATAATTAGTGATATTAAAAAGCAGAGACATTACTTTGCCAACAAAGGTCCGTCTAGTCAAGGCTATGGTTGTTCCAGTGGTCATGTACAGATGTGAGAGTTGGACTGTGAAGAAAGCTGAGCACCGAAGAATTGATGCTTTTGAACTGTGGTGTTGAAGAAGACTCTTGAGAGTCCCTTGGACTGCAAGGAGATCCAACCAGTCCATCCTATAGGAGATCAGTCCTGGGTGTTCATTGGAAAGATTGATGCTAAAGCTGAAGCTCCAATACTTTGGCCACCTCATGCAAAGAGTTGACTCATTGAAAAAGACTCTGATACTGGGAGGGATTGGGAGCAGGCAGAGAAGGGGATGACAGAGGATGAGATGGCTGGATATCATCACCGACTCGATGGATGTGAGTTTGAGTAAACTCCGGGAGTTGGTGATGGACAGGGAGGCTTGGCATGCTGTGATTCATGGGGTTGCAAAGAGTCAGACACGACTGAGTGACTGAACTGAACTGAACTGAATAATTAGTGATGCTGAGCATCTTTGCAAATGCCTCTTGGCCATCTATCTCTTCTTTAGAGAAATGTCTATTTAGGTCTTCTACCCATTTTTTGATTGGGTTGTTTGCTTTTTGATGTTGAGCTGTATAAGCTGTTTGTATATTTTGGAAATTAAGCTCTTAGTGGTTTGCAAATATTTTCTCCTAGTCACTAGGTCATCTTTTCATTTTGTTTATGATTTCCTTTGCTGTGCCTCTAAGTTTGATGATGTCCCATTTGTTTATTTTTGAAGAAGCAACTATTTGATTTGTGTTTATGCTGAGGAAAGTCTTTAGAAGGCCAAGGGCAGAGAAACTAGGGTGCAGCCTGTCACAATAATCAGGCCAGAGATGGTGTTGCATTGGATTGGATTGGTGGTGGCAAATGTGGTTGGATTCTGGCCATATTTTGAGGGTTAGGTGGACAGAATTTGCCTAATACAGTGAATATTCAGTGTAGGTGAAAAAAGGCTCTCAGAACAACTCAAAATTTTGACCTGAGCAGATGAAGAACAGAGTTGCCCTGTCCTGAGATGGAAAAGGCCAGTGGAGAAGCAGGTTTTAGGGGATTGAGAAGCTGAGATATTCACTGTGGAAGATTATTTATGCAGGAACAGTAAGTCACAAGATTAAAAACAAAAGGAAAACAAAACCCACAGGAAAGGGGGTGCTCACAGGGGATATGGATGAAAAAAAAAGTCATTTAACAATTTTACAAGAGATGTAAAATGGGCAAACCTGTGAACTGAAGGAAACCTGGGAATCTTGTGACAAAGAAGGGAGGAGCTGGGAGAGAGGAAGGCAGGGCATAGTGGCAGGGAACCAGGAAGGATGTCATAGGCAGATGCTCATACGGAGATGTGTGCCTGACAGAGCCAAGCCTTTACTGATCCCTGAACGTGCTAAGTGTTTCTCTTGTCAGGCCCTTTGCACTTCTGATTTCCTCTGCCTGGACTGCTCTCCCCATAGGATACAGCCTGGCTCAGCATCTTTCTCACTTTTATTCATTTATTTGGCTGTGCCAGGTCTTAGCTGCGGCATGCAAGATCTTTAGTTGCCACATGCGAACTCTAAGTTGTGGCATGTGGGATCTAGTTCCCTGACCAGGGATGCAACCTGGGTCCCCTACATTGGGAGCTTGGAAAGTTAGCCGATGGACCACCAGGGAAGTCCCTCACCCTCTCTCTTCATTCAAGCCTCTGCCCACATATCCTCTTATCAGAGCTTCTCCGGCCACCATGCATGAAACAGCATCTCTTCTGTCCTCGTCTGTCCTTTGTCATCTTATCCAGTTTTACTTTTCATCTTAACATTTATTACCACCGGACATAATGTACTTGCTTATTGTCTGTACACCTCCCACGGAATGTCAGCTCCATGAGGACTGGGAATCCCAGTGCCAAGAGCAGTGCCTCACCCATGATAAGTAATCAGTAAATATTTACAAACTGAACACATGTCCAGGCACCCTAGACTTAAAACTTTAAGGTAAAATCCTTGAACTGTGTCCTCAGTTGAGTGCATTAAGTTCTGGAGGTTTCTCTGCCTTGTTCTCTTTTCTTCCTATACGGAGCTGATGAACACGTATCTTGACTCTTATACACTCTCCCAGGTGTGAAGCAGACTGAAGCTACTCTGCTGTTCAGCTACAACCGGCAGAGTAAGACCTTGTCCAGTGAACTCCACATTCCAGATTTTGACATTGACCTTGGGACAGTCCTCAAAGTTAGCTATGAACCTTCTAAGGAAAAGAAGTCTTACAAGCTCACCCTGGACTTTCAGAACAAGAAAATCACTGAGGTCACCCTCACTGGCCACATAAGGTAAGGAACTCTCCAGGGGATCTGGCCAGAGCTGTGGACCTTCCTGGCTCTGCCCTTTCTTCCTTTTCAGCTTTAAAGCTGACCAGGCCAGGGGTACCCACAGTCCACAGTGCAAGGGACAGATAGAACCCTGACAGATAGAATCATTCTGACTGTCTGCTCATGTCTGGTTGGACCTGCCTGACATTCACTGGTATTACTATTCATGAGGCACTGTGCTGGGTACTTTAATTATCTCAGAACTCGTGATAAACTGCAAGGTAGGTATGAGTTTCTCTATTTTATAGATGAGGGAATGGCAGCTCAGAGGGGTTAAATTATTTGGCCAAGACAGCAGAGATAGTAAAGGGTAGAGCAGGATTCAGTTTTTGAAAACCTCTCCCCTGCCTCCCTGGAAAGTCCTGAATTTGTGCCGAGTTAGCTTTAGAAGTTGAGGAGTTTAATCTCTGGTCACTTCTTTGAGCCATTCGTGTATCTTGTTTTCATCACCACAAATAGAACCCGTGTTTCATCCTGCGTATCTCCTTGGAATGAATGGAATCATTGATGTTGACCTTTTCTTTTCAATAGCTATGACAGGAGGGAAGAAGGCAAAATCAAAGGTGTGATTTCCATACCCCGTTTGCAAGCGGAAGCCAGAAGTGAGATTCTCAGCCTCTGGTCTCCCTCAAAACTGTTCCTTCAGATGGACTCCTCTGCCACGGCTTACGGCTCGACAATATCCAAGAAGGTGGCATGGCGTTATGGTGTGTATGTCTCTCCTATGTGAGCACACCCAAGAAGAGCTCCGTGTACTTGAGGGCAGTGCTGACAGCCATAGGTAGGGACTGACCTGGTGCTCTTGACAGCTATTTCCCATGTGTGTTTTCAGATGGAGAGAAGATTGAATTTGAATGGAACACAGGCACCAATGTGGATACTAAAAAAGCAACTTCCAATTTCCCTGTGGATCTCTCTGGTTTTCCTAAAAGCTTGCATACGTATGCCAATATCCTCCTGGATCGCAGAGTTCCTCAGACAGACGTGACTTTTCGGCACATGGGTTCCAAATTAGTTGCTGTGAGTACACGTCAGCCAGTCAATAAATACACAGTGATAATTGCATAGTCAACGCTACATTAGGTGAAAGAGAATATCCAATGATGGAGAAGGTATGCTTCCCACCCCCAGGGAATTCCTGGGGAGAAAAAGAAGCATTGACGTGCACACTGTTGTTGTTTAGGTGTTAAGTCTTGGCCACCTGTTTTGCAACCCCATGTACTGTAGCCCACCAGGCTCTTCTGTCCATGGGATTTCCGAGGAAAGAATACTGGAGTGGGTTGCCAACTCCAGGGTATCTTCCTGACCCAGGGATTGAACTTGCCTCTCCTGCATTGGCAAGCAGATTCTTTACCACTGAGCCACCAGGGAAGCCTGTAACACATGCCTAGTTACCCAGTTACACAAGGCTGTATGTTTTAAATACCAAATGAATACTAAGCAGAAGAGTTACCTGTGCCTAAGACATCACAGGGAACTTCAGGATACTGGCTAGAGGGTTGACTATGCTATGCATTCCTTTTATAAAATACAGGAAGAGATTAATACTGCCAACCAAAATTAAATAATTTTTATGATTTATATTTTAACTTTGAGTATATCATCCTGCTTAATGATAGAGCTGTCAAATTTGGATTATCACCTAATATGAATTGTGTTTGATGCCTGTCCATGCCCACTGCTTTTAAAACTCCTGTTATTTTGTAGGCAGCAAGCACCTGGCTTCAGGAGACATCAAGGAGTCTTCCTTACGCCCAGAATATACAAGATCAACTCAGTGGCCTGCCAGAGTTGTGCCTCCAGAAAATGAAATTGCCAAACTTCCACATCCCAGAAAACCTCTTCTTGAAAAGGTGAAAAAATGAACCAGAAAAATTTTCTGAACCATGAGACAAATGGAAGATTTTACTTAGCATGATTTAGGCCTTTTTTCAATTGACATTTTTAATGGAAGTGATGTGAGCATTTGAAAGACATTAGTAACTGTAGCATAAATGCTATGGCATTTTTGCATTAGTAAATATGAGGTCAGAATGTGAACACCAACTCAGTTTTAAAAAAATCCTAAGAAAGTAATTAAGAGATTCTAGTACTCTGTCCCTAAGATGTTTCACAGGTTATGAAACACATTTGCAGGTAAGTGATTGTGTCACTGTAAGAACAAGAAAAACTACGACCTGGGCTTCCAGGTGGCGTGAGTGGTAAAGAACCTGCCTGCCAATGCAGGAGCTCTAAGAGACTCCAGTTCTATTGCTGGGTCGGGAAGATTCCCTGGAGAAGGGCATGGCAACCCAACATTCTTGCCTGGAAAATCCCATGGACAGAGGAGCCTGGCAGTCCACAGGGTCGCAAAGGGTCAGACACAACTGAAGCGACCTAGCCCACACAACTATGACTTGGACGGATGGTAGTCATAAGGACACAGCTCCTGGAAGGGATTTGAATGAATCTTGATAGGTAGGATTAAGACCAAGGACTCCAGGCCTTGGGGAGAACATGAGCAGCGTGCAGTACCAGATTGAGAATGGGACACCTGCATTGTTGTTTGGAAGGTCAGGAGGCAGTGAGTTCTTGCCGTCTGACTGTGGGCACTGTCTTTGCTCTTCATTTCAGTGACGGTCGGATCAAATACACCTTGAACAAGAACAGTATGGAAATTGAGATCCCATTGCCTTTTGGTGGCAGATCCTCTGAAGATCTAAAGATGTTCAAGACGATTCAGACTCCAGCCCTCAACTTCCAGCCTCTGGGATTCCACCTGCCATCACAAGAGTTCCAAATCCCTACTTTTACCATCCCCAACTTGTTCCTACTGCGGCTGCCCCTCTTGGGTGTGCTAGACCTCTCCACAAGTATCTACAGCAACTTGTACAACTGGTCTGCCTCCTATACTGGTGGCAACACCAGCACGGACCACTGGAGCCTTCAGGCTCAGTACCACGTGAAGGCAGATTCTGTGGTCGACCTGCTCTCCTACCACGTGCAAGGTGAGCCATGCTCTCCCTCCCACCTCCCTTCCCATCCCTCCCCTCCAGGTTGTTATAGAGCCCCAGTTTGAGTTCCCTGAGTCATACAGCAAATTCCCACTAGCTGTCAGTTTTACATATGGTCATGTATATGTTTCCATGTTACTCTCTCCGTATATCCCACTCTCCTTCCTCCCCCTCCACCACCTTTTCATAAGTCTGGTCTCTATGTCTGTGTATCCACTGCTGCCCTGCAAATAGGGAACCCTATACTTTTTCTTTCCTACCTTTCTCCCTCCCTGCCTCTCCTCTTTTGGAAATATTTATTAAACACATATGTATCCAGTATCCTACTAGGCAGTAAGAGAGAAAATGAACAGATAAACTAGCAGTTAGATTTCAGCTGTGATACAGTCTAGGTATAAAGTGGAGGCACTTGAAAGGGAAACCCAGCAAGGTCTATGGTAGTCAGGGAGGACTTCTGGGAGGAAGGCCTTTTGCTGTCAGATTTTATGCTCACACTACAGATAGAGGAGACTGTGGCACAACTGACCCAGACCAATGGGACTTAATTACTGAAAGCCTTTCACCATAGAAATTGTTCTGGAGATGCATGACTTCATTTAATCAGTGTGTTCTGATTTTTATGCTAGGATCTGGAAAAACAGCGTATGACCACAGGAATACACTCATGTTATCAGGTGATGGGTCTCTACACCACAAATTGCTGGATTCAACTGTCAAATTCAGTCACGTAGAGAAAAGGGGAAACAGTCCAGCCTCAAAAGGTCTGCTAACATTTGATGCATCCAGTGCCTGGGGCCCACAGATTTCTGCGTCAGTCCATTTGGACTCAAAGAAGAAAGAGCATTTGTACGTCAAGGAAGTCAAGATTGACGGACAGTTCAGAGCCTCTGCATTCTATGCCAAAGGCGCATATGACCTGTCTTATCAGAGAGATCCTGCCACGGGCCAGCTCACTGGAGAATCTAACCTGAGGTTTAACTCCACCTACGTCCAGGGCACCAACCAGATAACAGGAAGGTATGATGATGGCTTGTCTCCATTACCTCCACCTCGGATCTGCAAGATGGCCTCATGAAAAATACTGCTTCCCTGAAATATGAGAACTATGAGCTGACACTGAAATCTGATACCAACGGGAAGTATGAGGACTTTGCCACTTCAAACAAAGTGGATCTGACCTTCTCTAAGCAGAATGCATTGCTCCGTTCTGAGTATCAGGCTGATTACAAGTCACTAAGGTTCTTCACCCTGCTTTCTGGATCTCTAAATTCTCACGGCCTTGAGTTAAATGCCGACATCTTGGGGACTGACAAAATTAATAGTGGTGCTCACAAGGCAACACTCAGGATTGCCCGGGATGGAATGTCCACCAGTGCAATGACCAGCTTGAAGTATAGTCCCCTAGTGTTGGAGAATGAACTCAACGCAGCAGTCAGCCTCTCTGGGGCATCTCTGAAATTAACATCAAACGGCCGCTTTCGAGAACACCATGCGAAATTCAGTCTAGATGGAAAAGCTGCCCCCACAGAGGTGTCCCTGGGAAGTGCTTATCAGGCCATGATTCTGGGTGTTGATAGCAAAAACATCTTCCACTTCAAAATCAACCAGGAAGGACTCAAGCTTTCAAATGACATAATGGGTTCATATGATGAAATGAAACTTGACTACACAAACAATCTGAACATTGTAGGGTTCTCACTGGACTTCTCTTCCAAACTTGACAACATTTATAGCTCTGACAAGTTTTATAAGCAAAATTTTAATCTACAGTTAGAGCCCTATTCTCTGGTAACTACTTTAAACAGTGACTTGAAATTCAATGCTCTGGATATGACCAACAGTGGAAAATTAAGGCTAGAACCTCTGAAGCTGAATGTGGGTGGGACCATAAAAGGAGCCTACCAAAATGATGAAATAAAACACATCTACACGCTTTCTTATGCTGACTTATCCGCAAGCTATAAAGCAGACACTGTAGCTAAGGTACAGGGAACAGAGTTTAGCCATCGGCTCAACACGAACATTGCTGGGCTTGCTTCAACTGTGGACATCGAACAAACTACAATTCAGACTCCCTGCATTTCAGCAATGCATTCCACTCTGCGGTGGCCCCATTTACAATGACCATCGACACACATACAAATGGCAATGGGAAGCTGGTTCTCTGGGGACAACACACGGGGCAGCTGTACAGCAAATTCCTGTTGAAAGCAGAACCTCTGGCCTTTACTTTCTCCCATGATTACAGAGGATCCACAAGTCACCATCTCATGTCCAGGAGGAGCGTCACCACTGCTCTTGATCACAAAGTCAGTGCCCTACTCACTCTGGCCGAGCAGACAGGCGACTGGAAACTCAGGACCCGGTTGAACCAAAATGAATACAGCCAGGACTTCAGTGCTTACAACACAAAGGACAAAGTTGGTGTTGAGCTCAGTGGACGAGCCCTGGCTGACCTCACTGTGCTGGACTTCCCTATTGCAGTGCCACTTATACTCAGCGAGTCCATCAATGTCATTGACACTTTAGAGATGAGGGATTCTGTTGGTCAGCCCCAAGAATTCACTCTTGTTGCTTCTGTAAAATATGATAAGAACCAAAATGCTCACACAATCCATCTCCCATTCTTTAAATTCCTGCCAAAATATTTTGAGAAGACTCGGATTGTAGTTATAGGTGCACTGGAGGCTGTACAGAAAGAATTGAAGCGCACCCGTATTGGTCAACACATGAGGAAATGCATAACAGCCTTGGACAGACTCTCACAGCAAGTTAGTGATTACCTGAGCACGTTCAATTGGGAGAGACAAGTTTTGAGTGCCAAGGAGAAACTGACTGCTTTCACAGAAAATTATAGAATGACAGAAAATGACCTGCAAATTGTATTAGACAATGCCAAAATCAACCTTAATGAAAAACTGTCTCAGCTGCAGACATATGTGATACAATTTGATCAGTATATTGAAGATAATTATGATTTGCATGATTTTAAGACAACTATTGCTAAGATTATTGATCAAATCATTGAAAAATTGAAAATTCTTGATGAACATTATCATATCCGTGTCAATTTATAAAAAAAATTCGTGATCTGTATTTTTTTATTGAAAATTTTTATTTTAACAAAGTTGGAAATAGTACTGCATCTTGGATTCAAAATATGGATACTAAGTATCAAATCAGAATCCAGATACAAGAAAAATTGCAACAGCTCAAGGTACAGATTCAGACTGTAGACATCCATCACCTTGCTGAAATGTTCAAACAGCAGGTTGAAGCTATTGACATCAAAGCGCTTTTAGATCAGTTGAGAACTACAATCCCATTTCAAAGAATAAAGGAAATTATTGAGCATGTCAAATACCGTGTTACAAGTCTTTCTGAAGGTTTTCAAGTCACTGAGGAAATCAATGCTTTCAGAGTCATGGTCCATGAGTTCATTGAGATGTATAAAATAAATCAACACATCCAGGCTTTAATGGATAAATCAGTGCAGTTGGCCCAACAATATAAGCTGCAGGAGACTGTTCAGAAGCTAAGCAGTGTCCTACAGCAAGTCAAGATGGCAGAAATTGTTGAAAAATTGATTGGGCTTACCGACAATGCTCTCAAGCAGCTTGAAGCATTGTCTTTTAATCAATTCCTTGAAGAAGTAAACAGATTCCTTGACATGTTGGTAAAAAAATTAAGGTCATTTCATTACCACCAGTTTGTAGATGAAACCAATAACAAAATTCATGAGGTGACTCAGCGAATCAATGATGAAATTCAGGCCCTGGAACTCCCACAGAAAGCAAAGGCACTCAGACTGCTTGTAGAGGATGCTAGGATTGTGGTCTCAACCTATATGGAAAACCTAAAGACCACCAAAATCACCTTATCCTTGGATTGGTTACAGGAGGCTCTAAGTTCAACATCTGTAACTTACATGAAAGCAAAATTTCAGGAGACCTTGGAAGATTTTCGAGACCGAATATATCAAATGGATGTTTGTCAGGAACTCCAGCGGTACCTATTCCTAGTGGGCCAAGTTTACAACACACTTGTCACCTACATTTCTGACTGGTGGGCTCTTGCTGCTAAGAACCTTACTGACTTGCAGAACAGTATTCGATACAAGACTGGGCTGAAAACCTGAAAACATTAGTAGAAAAAGGGTTCACTGTTCCCGAAATCCAGACCACCTTTGGGACCATACCTGCCTTCGAAATCAGTCTCCGTGCCCTTCAGGAGGCTACATATCAGACTCCTAACTTCACCGTTCCCCTGACAGATCTGAGGATCCCATCCTTTCAGATCAACTTCAAAACACTGAAGGATGTGAAAATCCCGTCCAGCTTTTCCACGCCAGAATTTACCATCCTTAATACCCTCCACGTCCCTTCCTTTACAGTTGACTTCGTAGAAATAAAAATAAAGATCATCAGAACCATTGACCAGATGCTGAACAGTGAACTGCAGTGGCCAGTCCCGGAAGTGTACCTGGGGGATCTGAGTGGGGTGGATACCATTCTTGCTGGAATCACTGTGCCAGACTTCCATTTACCGGCAATCACTATTCCAGAATTTGTAATCCCAAATCTTAACCTTACAGATTTTCAAGTTTCTGACCTTCACATCCCAGAATTCCAGCTTCCCCGCATCTCACACACAATTGAAATACCTGCTTTTGGCAAGCTGTACGGCATTCTGAAAATCCAGTCTCCCTTTTTCACATTAGATGCAAATGCTGACGTTCAGAATGCAACAGCTTCAGAAAACCAGGCGGAGATTGAGGCTTCCATCACTGCCAAAGGAGCATCCAGATTAGAAGTGCTCAATTTTGATTTTCAAGCAAAAGCACAACTTTCAGACCCTACAATTAATCCACTGGTTCTGAAGGAATCCGTGAGGTTCTCTAGCAAGTACCTGAAGACAGAGCATGAGAGTGAGATGCTCTGGGTTGGAAATGCTATTGAGGGAAAGTCAAACACAGTGGCAGGTATACACACAGAAAAAAATACACTGGAGCTCAGTAACGGTGTGCTCATTAACATAAATAATCAACTTACCCTGGACAGCAACACAAAGTACTTCCACAAATTGAACATCCCCCAGCTGGATTTCTCCAGCCAGGCTACCTGCACAGTGACCTCAAGACCCTGTTGGAAGCTGGACACATAGTGTGGGCTTCTTCTGGAACAGCATCTTGGAAATTGGCCTGCCACGAATTCTCAGATGAGGGCACACATGAATCCCAAAGTAGCTTTACTGTGGAAGACTCCATCACTTCCTTCAGATTGTCTAATAAGATCAACAGCAAACACCTAAGAGTGAGCCAAAAAATACTGTATGAGTCTCGATTCCTCAACTTCTCTACATTTGAAATCCAGTCACATGCTGAATGCCAGCATGTGGGTCGCAGTGTTCTAACTGCTAAAGGCCTGGCACTGCTTCAAGAGGGGAAGGTGGAGATAACTGGCAACCATGATGCTCATTTAAATGGGAAAGTTGTTGGAACTTTGAAAAACTCTCTTTTCTTTTCAGCACAGCCATATGAGCTGACTGCATCCACAAACAATGAAGGGAACTTAAGGGTTAGCTTTCCATTAAAACTGACAGGGAAGATAGACTTTCTGAATAATTATGCACTGTTTCTGAGTCCTGGTACCCAGCAAGCCAGTTGGCAAGCAAGTGGCAGGTTCAATCAATATAAGTACCATCAAAATTTCTCTGCTGGCAACAATGAGAAAAGCATTGAAGCCCACATAGGAATAAATGGAGAAGCCAACCTGGATTTCTTAAACATTCCTTTAACAATCCCTGAAATGACTCTACCTTACACAAAGCTCACAACCCCCCAGATGAAAGAAATCTCCTTATGGGAAAAGACAGGCTTGAAGGATTTCTTGAAAACAACAAAGCAATCATTTGATTTAAGTGTAAGAGCTCAGTATAAGAAAAACAAAGACAAGCACTCCATCCCAATTCCTCTGGATGCCTTCTACGCATTTATCCATCGTAACATCAATTCCTTCTCCAGGCTTTTCGAGACAGTCAGAAACCAGACACTAGATTTTTTTATCAAATCCTATGATGAAGCAAAAACTACATTTGATAAGTACAAAGTTGAAAAATCCCTTAACCAGCAACCCAAGATCATAAAATTCCTGGATACACTATTCCAGTTGCCAACATTGAAGTGTCTCCCTTCACAGTGAAGATGTTAACATTTGAGTATATCATCCCCAAAGAGATCAGCACCCCCAGCATCACTGTCCTGGGTTCTGGCATCTACGTACCCTCATACACGTTAGTCCTGCCGTTCTTAGAGCTGCCAACCCTTCAAGTCCCTAAGGAACTTTCTGAGCTTTCTCTTCCAAAGTTCAAGGTGTTGAGTACCATAAACAAAATTTTAATTCCAGCCCTGGGCAATATTACCTACGATTTTTCCTTTAAATCAAGCGTCATCACACTGAATACCAACGTTGGTCTTTATAACCAATCAGATATTGTCGCTCATTTTCTCACTTCGTCATCTTCTGTCATGGACGCACTGCAGTACAAATTAGAAGGCACCTCAAGTTTGACGAGGAAAAGAGGACTCAAGTTAGCCACAGCTTTGTCCCTGAGTAGTAGATTTGTGGAGGGCAATCATGACAGTACCATTAGTTTCACCAAGAAAAATATGGACGCATCAGTGACGACAATGGCAAGAGTCCAAATTCCAATTTTGAAAATGACTTTCAAGCAAGAGCTTCATGGGCATACCAAGTCAAAACCTACTGTCTCTTCAGTCATTGAATTAAAGTATAATTTCAATTCCCCCAAACTGCTCTCTGCTGCAGTGGGAGCAGTTACCCACAAGCTCACCTTAGAAAGCCTCACCTCTTACTTTTCCGTTGAGTCATCTACAAAAGGAAGTGTTGAGGGTTCTTTTGGTTCACAGGGATATTCAGGGTCTCTTGCCAGTGAAGCCAGCACTTACTTGAATTCCAAGGGCACCAGGTCTTCTGTGACACTGCAAGGAGCCTCCAAAGCAAATGGTCTCTGGGACCTCAAAGTAAAAGAAAATTTTGCTGGAGAAGCCACACTCCAACGCATATATACCATCTGGGAACAAAATATGAAAAACCATTTAGAGCTAGGGGGCTTCATTTTAACATCTGGAGAGCACACAAGCAAGCCACCCTGGAGCTCTCCCTGTGGGAAATAGCAGCCCTCATTCAGGTCCGTGCACATCAGCCCAGTTCCCTCCTTAAAATCAATTACCTTGGCCAGGAAGTCTCCTTGAATGTTAACACTGAGAACCAGAAAATCAGCTGGAAAAGCCAGGTCCAGGTTCATTCTGGGTCTCTCCAGAACAATATACAGCTCTCTAATGACCAAGAAGTGGCTCGCTTTGACATGGCAGTCTCCTTAGAAGGGCACCTACGGTTCCTCAAAGATACTGTCCTACCAGTTTATGACAAGAGCTTATGGGACCTCCTAAAGCTGGATGTCACCACCAGCCTTAATAGGAAACAGTATCTCCGTGCTGCAACTGCCCTCATATATACCAAAAACCCCAATGGTTATCTTGTCTCTATCCCTGTGCAAGAATTGGATGATAAATTCATTATTACTGGGCTGAAACGAAATAATCAAAATTCCGTTCATGTCACACCTACATTCCAAGTCCCCTTTACAGATCTTCAGGTTCCATCCTACACACTTGACCTCAGTGAAATAAAAATCTACAAGAAGCTAAGTACTCTTCCATTGACCTTCAATGTATCAACTCTACCCAAAGTAAAATTCCCCAGAGTTGATGTGTTAATACAATACTCTAAACCAGAAGCCTCCTCTGTTCCCTTTTTTGAGATAACTGTGCCTGCATCTCAGTTGACTGTGTCCCACTTCACCCTTCCCAAAAGTATTTCAGTTGGCAGCACTGTTGTGGATCTAAATGTGGTTGCCAGGAACATCGCAGACTTTGAGCTGCCGACCATCACCATGCCTGAGCAGACTCTTGAGATTCCTTCCATGAAGTTCTCTGTACCTGCTGGAATCCTCGTTCCTTCCTTTGGAACACTGACTGCACGTTTTGAGGTGGCCTCGCCCTTGTATAACACCACTTGGAGTGCTGGTTTGAAAAACAAAGGAGATCATGTTGAAACATTCCTTGATTCCACATGCAGCTCAACCATTCAGTTCCTGGAATATACCTAAATGGTAAGGAAATTCCCTGACTCCCCACCCCACCCCACACACACACAGGCTGTATTTCTTTTTTTTTTTTTTTAAGACTTTGTTTACCTTTGGCTGTGCTGGGTCTTCATTGCTACATGGAGTTTTCTGCAGTTGTGGCGAGTGAGGGCTGCTCTCTAGTTGTGGTGCATGGGCTTCTCATTGCAATGGCTTCTCTTGTTGCAGAGCATGAGCTTCCATTGTTGCGGTTCCCCGGCTCTAGGGCACAGGCTCAATAGTTGTAGTACACAGGCTTTGTTGCTCCTTGCCATGTGGGATCTTCCCAGATCAGGGATCAAACCCATGGTTCCTGCATTGGCAGGTGGATTCTTTACCACTGAGCCACCAGGGAGGCTCCCCCACCCTCTGCACATGCTGTATTTCTTCAATGAGAGTTGTAAATAAATCAGTATGTATTTAGATAGGACTTGAGGCAAAGCTGCTATCTATAGCAAAATTTAAAAGAGGCAGGAAGGAGATACATTTATACTCCATGTGTGAAAACCATCCTGTTGGAAACCTACTGACATTCTACAGAAATAGTTTCAGAGAAAATAGATGTTTCTGTAATCATTTTAGGACAAATAAGGTCTCCTATTTTTTTTTTCAAATGAGGACTACATGTTACAAACATATAAGACATATAGTTAAGATAGAATTCTCTGTTTTCCCAAGGAAAATATTTATATCCTGCAGTTACTAATCTAATGAAATATAAAATCTGTCCCATACAGTTGTAGGAACACACAAAATCGAAGGTGGCATGTTAGTGTATAAGACTAACGCATCATTTGCACACCGTGACTTCAGTGCAGAATATGAAGAAGATGGCAAATATCAAGGACTTGGGTAGGGAACTTTTAATTTCATCTTTTTTCTAGTCATTGTGTCTGCCATCTCTACCTCCTTTTCGTGAAGGCCCATCTGTTTCTTGGGGGGTTTGGGGTTTTTTTGCTTTCAGGTACTGGAATGGAAAGGTTGACCTTAACATCACCAGCCAACATTAACTGATGCCTATCTGCACTACCAAGAAAATGAGAACCACTTCTCATCAGTAGCCTCCCCAGCCATAGGCACTGTGGTCATCGACGTGAAAAACATTAGCGATACCTTATTGGGATGGAACCTCTACTACCGCCCTCAGGTGAGTCCCATATAGTGGTTTACACATATCAAGAACACAGAATATGCGCAGATTAATTGAAGTCCATACAAAGTATTACCTGGGCTTTCCAAAACCAGGTAAAACACAAGCGATGAACTGGTTAAACTTCTCTTCTGACGAACTATTCTTTAGAAAGTGTTAGGAGTCTTTTATTGATTGTATGAAATGCACATGTAACTTCCTATTACCACTATTATTTTATTACATTTGGATAATTCTAGAAAGATGAGAGTTTTGCCTCATCACCTAAATCATGGACAAACTCTGCCACATGCTGAGTACATTTTTCAGATTGGGGCATCTGGAGTATTTGAGGCTTCAAAATTCTTCCCCATGATAGGATTGTTAGATGAGATATGCCAAATTCCTCTCACCTACCATACAAGTTCTGCTGGGGCCAAATCAAAGATGCCATTAGTAGAGACGAAGAAATAATCAGGTTCTGTTATTAAAGTTTGTCATAGGCTTGAAGGATGGATGGCACCTGATACTGGTCTTCTAGGTCTCTCTTAGGTGGACTCTGGACATTTTTCATTTTTGTTACATCTTCTTTGTCTGAATTAGTGTTTTCTTGTGGTTCCCCCCTTCTCTCCTTCCTCCTCCTCCCTCTTCCTCCACTTTCTCCTCCTCTTCTGATCTTCAGTCCTAGAAAAGCCTTGATGTTAAATGTCACTGTGCAAATGCCGTACATAATTTTATACTTTCTGGGGCATGTGTTAAAGAGGAATTAACGAGTGTATTTGCTTAACCATAAGACAAACACATATGAAAGATGTGACATGTGAAAGATAAATCTCCATCAGAATATGAAAGATCCTCTGATCTTTACTTTTAATTGCTAATGAAGTTTTAATGAGTGTATTATGTAATCAAGATAATTGAAAACATGTTCTTTTCATCCTTTTCTGCTGGTCGTAGGCCTCTCCAGATAAAATACTCAACATATTCAAAATTGAGTTGAGGGTCCTGGAATTGGATGATGAAGTTCAGATCAAAGCTAACTGGGAAGAAGGAGCAATGTCCGAATTGCTAAGCTCGCTCAAAGACAGTGTGCCCAGGGCCATAGGAGCCCTTTTTGATTATGTCAACAAGTACCACCAGGAATACACAGGACTTGATCTGAAAGATGCTTCTTTAAAACTGAGGAGAGGCCTGCAGGACAGCGCTGATCGGGTATATCAAGGGGCCATGAGGCAGGTTGATGACGTGGATATGGAGCTCCGAAGGATGGTCAGAGGCACAACTGAAACCTACCAGCAGTGGAAGGACAAGGCCCAGAGTCTGTACCAGGAACTATTGGCTCAGGAGAACTGCAGTGGTTTCCAGAGACTCCAGAACAAGGTGTCAGACAGCTTAATAGGAGTTACTCAGGGATACAGCGTGACAGTCAAGCGTGCGACTGACTTGCTCATTGATCTCCTGAATGTAACCAGATTCCAGCTCCCAGGAAGAGCCAGAAACTACACTGCAGATGAGCTCTGCACTGTGGTCATACAGGAAATAGCGAAGCGACTGTCCCAGATTCATTCAAATATCCATAATGGGTTACATATACTGTTTTCCTATTTACTATACCTGATGGAAGAGTCTGAATTATATAAGAACCTAAACAATAAATTTTCTTTTGCATCAATGCGCAATCAACTAATAAGTATGGTCTTGGAGTATGTGAAAATGTTTATATTTTTCTCACAAGAGATCCAAAAGGCACTTAGTTACCTCCAATCTACCATGATGACAGAGATGCTAAGTGATCTTCAGAGGTCTCTACAAGACATTTTCCAAGAGATAGAAAGTGAACTTAAACGCTTGAAGGAGAAGAAATTGACTGATTTCGTTAATCAAACCCTACAGAATATCAATACAATCTTCGACATTACATTTCATTCGTCTTTAGATTCCTGAAAGAAAATCTAGGCTATAAGGTTGTTGAGTTTAATGAACTAATCCAAAACAAACTTCAGGTAGCTTCTCAAGAGTTACAGCAGCTCCATCAGTACGTGCAGGCTCTTCACCAAGAATATTTTGATCCAACTACGGTTGGATGGACAGTGAAATATTATGAATTTGAAGAAAAGATCATCAATCTGATCAAGAACCTAGTGGATGTCCTTAAGGACTTCCATTCCAAATACATTGTTGGTGCTGCTGATTTTGCTTCCCAACTCTCAAGTCAGATTGAAACATTGATACATAAAGATTTGCAGGAGTATCTTAGCATCCTTATCAATGCAGAGGAAAGGGGGAAAGAGAAGATTACAGAGCTTTCTACCAGTGCTCAGGAAGTAATTAAAAGCTGGGCTGTTGCAGTGAAGAAAATCATTTCTGATTACCACCAGCAGTTCACATATAAACTACAGGAGTTTTCAGACCAGCTCTCTGATTACTGTGAAAAATTCATCTCTGAGTCTAAAAGATTGATTGACCTGTCCATTGAAAACTACCACATGTTTCTGAACTATATCATGGAGTTACTGAAAGAGCTACAATCAGCCACAGTCAATGACATGAGCCCCTACATAAAGGTTGCTCCAGGAGAGTTTACTATCACCTTCTGAGTTTTTATAGCAATTCTTCAATTAGACTTTCATATAGTAGGGAAAAAACTCAAGCTGTACGTATTAATATAACTTTTGACCAAGCCAGCCCTATAATAGGCAGCTGACTTCAAGCAGAAGCACATATGAATTGGACCTGCACTGAAGCTGGCATCAGTTCTCTGAAAGTCTCTGAACTCTGGGGAATGACATTTTTTACAAGTTCAAGAAAACCAGGATCTGAGTTATTTTGCTAAACTCTGGGAGAATAAGAACAAATAAATTCTTTATCATGTATCATAACACTCATCGTGATTCATTCGCATTGAAAGATAGAGAAAATGCGAGTATTTATTCAACTGCTGACATTTCAAAACCTCTGAAACACATACTGTTTTGAGTGATAGGGGAAAAGGAGAATTTAAGAAGGGACATATTTTGCCACCTGAAAGGAAGTAACTGATCTCAGAGAGTGTATTTGCCAAGTGAGAATGAAAAATTATTTGCAGAAGCTTTCACATAATTTGATCCACAGGAGCATCTCATTATGTGATACAGTCTTCCTCAGCAATCAGTCTGCATTTGCCAGGCAAGGCTCTCTGCTAGGCTCAGAGATAAATCACCAGGCCCTTTATTTCACTCGCCTGCCAGGAATGGAGAAGGAATGGCTAAGAAGTCCTAGCCCCCAAGGACCTCATGATAGTAGGGACCCTAGAGGCTCGCAGAAGCTTGACCAGGATCCATTCATGGCTGAGGAGGTAAGGGTAGGAGAGGAGGCATGGGCATAAAGCATACATTTATGCTGTTGAGTTTCTTTATTTCTCCAAACTTAATATCCAAGCATCCTAAGTGTAATCAAAACCCAAGTGTTTCCCTTGCTTCATCCACTCACCTCAAACTCTGATCTTAAACACTGCCAACATCCAGTCAGGGACTTTCCAGGTAACCGAGTGGTAGAGAATCTGTCTGCCAATACAGGGGACATGGGTTCGATCCCTAGACTGGGAAGATCCCTTGGAGAAGAAAATGGCAACCCACTCCAGTATTCTTGTCTGGGAAATCCCATGGACAGAGGAGCCTGGCAGGCTACAGTCCCTGGGGTCACAAAAGAGTCAGACACAGCTTAGCAACTAAACAACAACAACATCCAGCCAGAGCATCCAAGGTGAGCTCTGGTGAAGGAAGGCTAGAAGCTGATACCATTGGGAAGGGCAGCTATAACATTCATTTCAATGGCACTTGAGGACAGAGGAAGGGTGTGACCATTGGAGAATAGGAAATTGCAGACTCTCACCCCTTCTACACGAGGCCTATTTAGAAAGGCCCTTCTTATTCCCAAATACCTTCAACCTGTACCAATCTTTCATAAAGCCTTCACATTCCCTCTTGAAGGCTACTCTTAAAATGCACAAGCATTAAAAAAAAAAAAGAAAGAAAATGCACAAGCATTAAGAAATACATTAGCCTCTTGGTACCCTTGCAGGATTCTTCTGTCTAGTACTAAGGAGCCAAAGAGAGTCACAGAGAGGTAGAATACATCTGGATCTGATACTAAAAGAAGGTCTTTTGGCCAGTGAATCAATAGATGGATGGATGGATGTGTGGGCAGATGAATGAGTGGATGGGGGGATGGATGGAGATCATTGAGTGAATGAATGACAGAATAAATGAGGGGTTAGTTCCAAGGATGAGATGGGAGGAAAATTAGGCCCAGGTCCCAGAACATCACATGAGTAGTTCCCATCATAGTGCTATAAGTCTTTCCCTGATGAGCTGTGAGCAGCAAGAATCTACTGAGTGTTCAAACTGAAAGGAAGCCTGGGATTATGGCTTAATTTGAAGGGGAAGAAGTCCAAGGTTCTTAGTACTCATGTGGTGATACCTTTGGGGCATGAGTGGAGAAAAAAAATAGAAACAAATTCAAAATCACCATAGAATCACACAGTGCCACCTTCTCAGTTCCCTTACTGGTATCCCTTGTATGAGGTACCCTGGCTGCCTTAGCATATCTTTAACATGCTCAGTAAAGTTGGAAGAAGGGATTCTTGAGTGACTTGGACTTTGCCTGCCCTCTTCGTCTTCCACTGCATATCAAGATACTTCTCTGGGTTCAGTTCATGGCTACATTTCTTATTTGTCTGGAGCTTCGGGCCACTAATTTTCCCTCTGTGAACTTCAGTTTTGTTATCTACAAAATAAAGATAATATCTATCCTGCTTGCCTTGAAAAGCTGTTCATGAATATCAGTTGAAATAATAAAATGTGAAAGAGTTTTGTAACCTTTATTGTTGTATAGAAACCAAGTGCCTTATTATTAGATGATTACTTAAGCAAGTTTATGGCAAGGAGAGAATGGCGGCAAGGAGAGCTAGACAGTTTGCTGCTGCTGCTGCTGCTGAGTCGCTTAGTCGTGTCCGACTCTGTGCAACCCCATAGACAACAGCCCACCAGGCTCCCCCGTCCCTGGCATTCTCCAGGCAAGAACACTGGAGTGGGTTTCCATTTCCTTCTCCAATGCATGAAAGTGAAAAGTGAAAGTGAAGTCGCTCAGTTGTGTCCGACTCTTAGCGACCCCATGGACTGCAGCCTCCCAGGCTCCTCCGTCCATGGGATTTTCTAGGCAAGAGTACTGGAGTGAGGGGCCATTGCCTTCTCCAGACAGTTTAGTGAACATTTATCAAATGGTTCTATGTGCTATACACAAAACCTCTATAGAGGAAACAAAACTCAGTAAGACAGTCCCTGGATGTCTGTCCATCTGTTTATCAGGGGTGGAATGTGCTGTCCCATCATGGATATATACAAAGTATTAGGAGGGTTTAGCACAGGAAAGGATAAAAACCAAGAAGTATTCATGGAGACTGTTGAAATGGATCTTGAGGATACACAGACTTTGACAAGAGGTAAGGACATGACTTAGCAGGAGCAGCAGCAGCAGCAGCAGCATGGGAGAAATGACATTACAGAAGAACATAGCAAAGAAACAGAGTTAGGTGTGTTTGGAGGTAGCCAAATTGAGGAGAGACAGGACTAGAAAGGCGGTAGAGGTCTTGAAAGCTGGTACTTTCCTGGCTGGAGAGAACATCCAATGAAAGTGTTTGAATAGGAGAGTGAAATGAGTTGTGACTTAAGAAACTGATATCCAGCTTCTACGGGGTGAATTGTCATGGGATGAATCTGGATCTGAGGCTGTTGCAAGGTCCAGGTAAAAGATATTGAGCATCTCAGCCAAGTCACAGCTGCTGAGAATGGTGGTGGGGTGGATACAAGAAGCATCGGAAAGACATAACTGACAAATTGACAGAGCTGTGGGGCTGATTGTTAAGGACAGAAAGGATGTGTACAAAAGCTCTGAGGACTGGAACTGCCTGGAAAATTCACTGTAGACAAAATTTGCTGGGATGAACCAAAGAACAAGGAAGCAGAATAATCAAGCTGACTTCAGAGTTAAGAAATTTTGAACCTGCATAACTTGAAGACCTATGAGGCATCAGCAGAAACATGAGGAGTGTGTGGGGGGCAGATTATTAATGTAAAGCATGGACTTATAGCCAGTCATGTGGGATCACATGGTATGCTTCAGGTTGCATGGTATGTCCATGCAGAAATATCTCCAATATTACATTGGTGGTGTGGCCTGAGAAACTATCCAGAGAAATGGGAATGAGGGATTATTTTAACCAATTGTATTGATTTTGTGTCCTTATACTTACCTTTAGGAATGTAACAAGAAAACAGAGTTTTTCTTCTTGTATAAGTAATTGCCCTATTGACCTGAGAGTGAGCCAACATGTACATGTCCTGAGAACATACTGTGAGATGATGTGAAAAGTACTACTATAAACCCAGCTATTCCTCCCATTAAACAAATATCTGAAGTTGAAAACCAAAGAAGAAATGAGATAATGGCACCCAGCCCAGGTCCCTGGAACTTTGGAAGCATGACCAAGCTGTGTACTTAGTTTGACTCCTGGGTCCTGCCTTAGGCCAATTACTCTGTACCCAGAATAAACCTTGTAATAATTAAATCTCTTGGGAGTGGGTACCACCTGGAGCATCAGGAGCTCTGTCCATTCTCTTTGCTTTTCCTGTGAAGGCTGGTCAGTTGAGGAACCCAATTGCCCTTTACCTATGAGATGAGCAAAGTCCCCTCTGACTTTTTATTCTAGGTCCCTTTTCTGCCTCTAATTTATGACTTAGTCCCCATTCAGTCAGAGAAGGGGCCAAGCTGGCCCTCAAATGGGGCCTGTAATATGGGAGCCAGGATGGACAAACAGATGTTCCCTCTAAAAGTGTCTAATAACCAGAGATAAATGTGCAGAAACAGACCCTTACCTCTTAGCTCATCCCTTTGTCTCACTGTTTCACATTAAGAGGTCAACTGCACTCCCTTCAAGCACTCTGTTTGTTGGTGGGATGGTTGGGTGGTCACCAACAAATAACATTCCAGGCCTCGTAAAAGCTGGTGGAGTAGGTACACATGTTTCTAGGAGGAGAGGGCCCTGCCCTCCTCCTCCTGTAGAGACTGGCTCACTCCTCCTCCGAGTCTGAGCAGTGCCTTGTGTCAGTGATATCCAGGGCACTACGCACTAAGTTCTGATCCTTGTGTCAACTTTACCTTCCACTGGCACTGCTGAGGCCCAGTTTTAATCAAGAAAGACGACTGTGGCCTTGAAAGGTAGGCTGGCCCAGGAGCTGTGTCCCCTCCTTGTTTCTAAGCTTGGCTGGGCCATAGCTGTGTAGCATGAGCACCACGTGGAGCAGAGACATTCACACTTCAGACTCTCAGCCAGAGAGTAGGCTGAGAAAAGTGTGGCTCGGTCAGCAGCCCAGCTCCCCCTGGATCCTCAAGTGGACTCGCCACTCCTTCTGTGCCATCAAGCGGGTCCAGTTCAGGCTGGCATGTAGGTCCCTATAGAGCAATGAGACCCCAAGGCAGCTCCAGGAGTCTTGTCCCAAGGATTGGGCTAGATGGATCAGAGCTAGAGGGCATTAGATCACTCCTGGAATGTTGGAACACTCCTACACAATGCCTTGGAAGTTCATGGAAAGAAGAGTAGAAAGAGGACAGAGTCCAGTAGCCACTACTTCCCTTGTCTCAAAAGAAAGCTAAGCTCTGGAGCCAAATTCAGGCTTCCTTTCTCATGAGTTATATAACCTAGGGAAAGTTACTTGATATTTTTAGTTTCATCTTTAAAATGGGAATCATAAAAGAATAAAGTACTCTGAGCAGGAATAGAGTGGGTCCCTCTTTCATTATAGAGGTGTAATGAAGATGAAATCAAATAAGGTACATGAAGTACCTGGCCCATGGTGAGTAAATTAATGGATTGCATCATTTTGATAGAAGCAAGTGAACAAAATATAATTACAGTTACACACAAGCGTATAGAGAAATTTTACCAACATAAATGGAGTGAGAAAGTAAGTCCCAGAAGATTAAACACAGCCTGATACCTGTTCCATAAAGTCAAATCAACTAAGACTAAATTTATCTTCTGGAATTATACTTGTGAAGGAAAGAAATGGTAAACTCAAGACTCAAAACAGGTAACATATGGTGGAAAGGCAGGGTGTATTAGACTTCTCTGGAGAAGCAGAATTGATAGATAAAACAGGAAATTGTCTAGAAAACGGAGGCCAAGAAGTCCCATGATCTATGATATGCAACCTGGAGAACCAGGAAAGCCAACAATGTCTGTTGAAGGCCTGAGGATCTGGTGGCCAATGGCATAAGACTTGATCCGAGTCCAAAGGCCCAAGAACCAGGAGCACCAATGTCCAAGGGGAGAAGACAATGGCCATCCCTGCTCAGGCAAGAGCAAATTCACCCTCCCCCGTCTTTTGTTCCATCCTGGCCTCAACAGATTGGATGGTGCTCACATGTAGAGGCGAGGGCCATCTGTTTCACTCAGTCTACCAATTCAAATGCTAATCTCATCTGGAAGCAACTTTATAGATGCCCAGAAATAATGTTTACCAGCTACTGGGTATCCCTTAGCTCAGTCAAGTTAACACATACAATTAACCATCACAAAAGGTGAGGACACACAAGAGGTAGGTGTGAGTTACATCATGCTTTCACTCTCATGCTGAGCAATGAGTTCAGGGCCATTTACTCTATTTCCTTGGTGGCTCAGATGATAAAGGATCCTCCTGCTCTTCAGGAGACTGGGGTTTGATCCTTGGGTCAGGAAGATCCCCTGGAGAAGGAGATAGCTACCCACTCCAGTATTTTTGCTTGGAGAATTCCATGGACAGAGGAGCCTGGCAGTCTACAGTCCGTGGGGTTGCAAAGAGCCAGACATGACTGAACAACTATTTTTTAATGTTATTAATTAATTTAAATATACTGCTTTTTTATTCAAAAATTTAAAGAGAGAAGAAAAATTTCCAAGGGCCTGACACATATTAAATACTTAATTTAATTTGTGGTTCCCTTTCTTTATGGCATCAACCTGGGATTTTCAGATGGACAAACTCCTCCCCTTTCAAAGAAAACTGTTTCATATCCTCAGCAACTATTTGTTAAGCCCAGTCTCTAAGCCAGGCACTCTCCTAAGCATTCAGAAATGAAGAAAGGCTCTGCAGTGGGAGGCTGGGGGAGGCTCTGATGAGAAGGACTCACAGGCACCCTAGGGTCCCAGGGGACAGTAGAGGCAGGGAGGGAAATGAGATGTGGGGTCCTGGGAGAGTCATTTTGCCTCTCGATCCTCAAGCCAATTTGTTTGGTCCATTTCTTGTGGCATTTCCCACTCAACCTCCTTTCTCTGATGTCTTAGATCACTTCCTCTGCCTACTTTGTTATCTTGACCTCTGGTCAGTGGTCTTAATACCACAGGTGATAGATAATGGGAGGTCACCTTCGCTGACTGGGGCCTGATACTTTGGACTACCTTCTTCTTTTTCCTCTAGGTTCTTGCTCCCATGCAAAATTCAGTGCTTTTACACTACAGCTTTTCCTCCCCTGCCCTGACATCCAGCCTCCCCAATCACCAGTCCCCTAAACCATGCAGGGCTGACTCTTGTTCTATAACAGGCACAGATGCAAGCTGGGATAAAAGGCCTCCCCTCAACTCTTGTGTAGGTGGAAAGCCATGGGGCTGGATGGAAGGCACATGAAGCCTCAACTCCCCAGTAACACCTAAGGTAGGAATAAGCCAAACATGGGACATGCCCACCGCAACCGTCACTCCTTCTCTGAGGCCGCTCAGATTCTCCAAGCTCCACACCAGGCCACCATATCCTGGGAACCCCCAGTGGAAATCTTACCCCTTAGAAGTCCTCCATCTGGCCAGTGGGGCAGTCTCCATCTCCAAGCTTGCAGGAGTTTCTCCACGCAGTCTGCAGGCCTGGCTCCTGGCTCTGTCTTTGCGGCAGGCCTGACTGCCTCTGTGAAGCTGCACAGGTCCCCAGCCCCGTCTCCTACGGTCCTTCCAGGACTGACAGCCAGGCTGTGGATCGAATGGGACCACGATGTGACCCTCTTTGAGCAAATCCAATACACACAAAATACAGCCTGAAACTCACTATGCAACCATGTGTTGGCTGCCTGGATGTGCCCACATTATCCAGCCTCCAAGGTCTCCCTCTTTTTTTTTTTTTTCCTGTTGAGATTTTTATTTTGTATTAGGGTAGAGCCAATTAACAATATTGATGACAAAGGGACTCAGCCATACATATACACGTATCCATTCTCCCCCAAACCTCCCTCCCATCCACGTTGCCACATAACATTGAGCAACTCACTGAGCTCCAGCTTACATAGCACCCCACTTGAGGTCCCCTAACACATGGCTGTCCCATCCCTCCAGGGCTCTTTCCCCCTCTCCCTTCAACTTTCCCCAAGTCTCCAACCCTGTCTGCCCTACCCAACAGAGGAAGACTCCTGTCACTGCAGAGGGCAGAACAGCTTGACTCTTCTGTGATTATGTCTAGGGAGGCACCAGGGCCTCCCGTTTTATAACCCAAAGGTCCTTTGACCTATTTTCCTTTAAGATAAAACAAGTCATCTTCTTATAAGGAAACACTTTGCCTTCTTTTTAAGCCAACAGGCTCCAACTGCAGCCAGCTTTAAAATATTAAAATTTTTTCTACCTTTCACAAATTAAATGGGGCAGTGATTCATCCTACCATATTTTTAAAAGAATCTGTTTATCAAGAATTCTTTACTCAGGATTTCCCCAGTGGTCCAGTGGTTAGGAATCTGCCTGCCAATACAGGGGAAGATCCTACATGCTGCAGGACAACTGAGCCTGTGCGCCACACCACAGCTACTGAGCCCACGCACCCTAAAGTCTGTGCTCCGCAACAAGAGAAGCCACCACAATGAGAAGCCCATGCATCACAACTAGAGAGTAGCCTGTGCTCACTGGAACTAGAGAAAGCCCGCACAGCAACAAAGACCCAGCACAGCGAAAAATAAATTTAAAAATTAACTTAAAAAAAGAATTCTTCATGCAGTTTTCCTGGAACAAGGTAGATGGGTAATGGAAGCCTGCATGTATTTGCTTACTCCCAAAAGGCTGAGATGAAAACGTACATAGGGGAGATTTAGTCAAGTCTTTGGCTTTGTGGTGAGAGATGGGTTTTGTGGATGCAGGTTCCTGATGGAATATTCTGTGTGTTTCCTTTTGGTGTCTAAGGGAAAGAAACAGGTGGAGGACAGTGGAGGATGGAATTTGCAAGCAATTTTTCTTCTGCAAAAAAAGTCACTTTTGTTGGAAGGTGATTTCTAAACTAACTACATCCCTAACTCATTGTACACATTCACTCTTGCTGCTGCTGCTAAGTCGCTTCAGTCGTGTCCAACTCTGTGCGACCCCAGAGACGGCCCACCAGGCTACCCTGTACCTGGGATTCTCCAGGCAAGAACACTGGAGTGGGTTGCCATTTCCTTCTCCAATGCATGAAAGTGAAAATGAAGTCGCTCAGTTGTGTCCAACTCTTAGCGACCCCATGGACTGCAGCCTACCAGGCTCCTCTGTCCATGGGATTTTCTAGGCAAGAGTCCTGGAGTGGGGTGCCATTGCCTTCTCCGACACATTCACTAGGTTCAAGAAAATGCAGGTATTCACTTTGATAAATCAAAGAATATTTTAAATTTACAATACAAGAGAAACTGATGGAGAAGATTCTTGTAAAGCAGTGTCCTCGTGTCCTGCGAACCATTCTACCTAAAATGAATGTTCTTTGCAGTTTTCAGGGTTTTATGGAGGTTTCTTCAATCAGGGTGGTACTCAGCCAGGTCCTACTGAGGTCACTGAGATGGCATGTGGTAAATATACCAGCTATGCCAGGAAGGATTTGTTTCTACTGTTATAGAAATACTTCTAGAAAGTCAAGCCGGTCACTTGATTTATAGATATGGTACATTTTCCTCACAGAGGCCCCAGACTACAAGGAGGCAGATGGTTCCCAGTGCCCCTTCATCACTGACACATACACAAGGGCAAGGTTATCCTAGGGGTCAATCATCGGATCTTGACTCCTCCTGTCCCTTTGGCTACTCAGCGAGCTTTGCCACCAACACCCAGGCTTTGCTCATTCCCTCCCCCAAGCTGGAACACATTCCCCTGACTCTATAAGTACTATTCAGAGTCCCCTAGAGAGCCTCCTCCTCCAGGAAGCTTTCCAGAATCTTCCAGCGCTCTCCTGAGCTCTGTCAGCCTTGATGGTCCATCTGCCCACAGTGCAGCCCACTGTCTCCATCTATGATGTGACCACTCGGCCTGACACAGTCTGATCTCACTGTGATGCCTCAGCCATACTGGCCCTGGGGCCCTCTCCTCAGAGTGGGAATGAAGTTCCCTGTTCCTCTCAGCCCCCTGTGGGGAGAAAGCTTGGCTATGCTTCCCCAAGAGAAGGAATGACGGCACATCCCACCCTGGAGGTGGCCCTACTTCTTCAGGCCAGCCAGCAATCTCTCTGTGGTAGAAAGGGCATGTCAGGCGCTTCCCTGATGGTCCAGGGGTTTAAAAATCCACCTACTAATGCAGGGGACATGGGTTCGATCCCTGATTCTGGAAAATCCCACGTGCCACAGAGCAGCTAAGCCCGTGTGCCACAGCTCCTGAGCCCACACGCCCTAGAGCCCGGGCTCTGCAACAGGAGAAGTCACTGCCATGGGAAGCCTGCCCACTGCAACTAGAGGGTAGCCCCTCTGTGCCGCAACTAGAGAAAGCCTGAGGGCAGCCACAAAGACCCAGCACAGCCAAAAATAAACTAATTTTTAAAAAAAAGAAAGAAAGAAAGAAAGCGCAAGTCAGGTGGAAACAAGACTGGCCTTGGGGGTCAGGCAGACTGGGCTCGGATCGTAACTCCCCCTCACTCACACCTCTGACCTAAGTCTGGGAGGTCACATATCCTCCCTGAGCCTCCGTTTCTTCGCCTTATAAAGATCTCTGCAACAGGAACACAGGAACAATGGCGCACACTCCGCCCGCGCACTGCCTGGAGCACAGGAGATGCCGAGCCCTGAGCATTTGTTGGAAGAGGATGGCCCAGGCTTTCCCAGAGCGCCAAGCCAGCCCCGGACGGCTCTGACCCAGGCAGCCGGCTCACGCACCCACCCGGCACAGGCGCCGCTCTGCACCAGCGTGGTTCCCGCAGAAGCTTTCTCTTGTCAGACAGAACACACGCTTCCCGTCAGCTTTTATTTCGGTGGGGGCTTGCTTACGAGCAGGGCATTCTGTTCTCGGAATTTCTTGTTAAAATATTTCATTTAATTAAGTTTTTACAACCAGCTCTGCTTTGTGTCTGTCAGAAGGTGGAGGCCAGGGCCGCCCTCTCCTCAGCTCCCTGGGAGGCCGGGTCACCGAGCCTCTGGGGAGAGCCAAGCCCCAGCCGGTGGGGGGCCGTGTCCCTAGGCCTCAAGGCTTGTAGCCACCAAATCTGGGATGGTCAACAGGTGGACGCCCACGACAGGCCCCACAGGAGAGCTCAGTGCCACCAGAAAGGCTGCCTGCGGGCTCCCCATGGTTCCTCTCTCAGCCCAGGCCCTGCCCTGTCTCTGAGCCACACAGCCCAGAGCCAGTACGCCGTAGAATGTCATAGCCACCTTTTAGTGCTCCCAGAACTCCAAGCAAGATCTGCACCTTGTCACTTTCTTTCCCAGGACCCTTCCCTCGCCCACTTCTCTGCCTGTTCAAGCCTCACTCAATTCCTGCTCCCTGAGTCCCTTGGTCAGAACTGCCCGCTTCCTCCTGCCACATCATGAAATGGAGATTGCACCCCTGGCCCGATTGGTCCTTCACCCATCCTCTCATCCTGGCGTGCTCAGTCGCTCAGTCATGTCCGACTCTTTGTGATACCATGGACTCTAGCCCGCCAGGCTCCTCTGCTCATGGAATTTTCCAAACAAGAATATTGGAAGAGGTTGCCATTTCCTCCTCCAAGGGACCTTCCTGACCCAGGGATCGAACCCGCATCTTGTGTGTCTCCTGCATTGGCAGGCGGGCCCTTTACCACTCATGCCACCTGGGAAGCCCTGCTTCATCCTGGACTGCCGGATTATTGCCTGCAGCTCACAGGGCCATTGAGGATCAGCCCCGTCTCACACACGGGACACAGTTCAGGGCCTTGCTAGGGAACCTCAGGGGCTGCGACTTTACCAAGCCCTTTCTCCCCTAGAGCTAGCTGCCCCTGAGCTGGAATCAGTGATCAGGGAGGAGGCAGAAGGTGCTGATCCACCCCTCCACCACCATTCATGTTTTGAAAGGTTATAGAGCATGGCTGCTTAACAGGTAGAACACGAGATCACTTAGATGGGGGTGGGGGGCTCAGTTGAGCAGGTGGGTTTGTGCAGGGATGTGGTTCACCTAACACCCAGCACCCTGGTAAACTCTTTACACAACAAACCAATCCACGCCCCCCTGCTTGTCTCCCATGCTCCCTGGCAAAGCTCCTCCACTACTTCTGGAAAACAGGACCTAGGCCAAGAGGGCCTAGGAGGGTGGCTGTCCTGCACCCCAGGCTAAGGCCACAACCCGACCCGGGCCAAGTCTCGGGGGCACTGGAGGTTCCGCAAGGTTCCCCCTTCCCTTCTTCCTGTCCCAGCCTGTACCTGCCCTGAGGGAACCACTGTGGCCCCTGGATAATTCTAGGCCCCTGGTGGCGTTGCTAGGAGTCCGGCTGCCACCTGTCAGGAATGTGCAATCGGGGACGTGGCCGAAGGCGCTGTTTTCCCACACTCGTATTTTAAAAGGTTACAGACCATGTGTGCGTAACAGGCAGAACATTGGGTCGCTTGTCTCACTTAGAACAATAATCCGTTTTGCTAGGGGTCAGGTCGACACAAAGAATCTGTCCAGACCAGGTCTCTGGATGGGACTTAGCCCTCCCCTCAAACTAATGAAATTTTCAACTCGTGGGTACTTGAGTTAATAAAGTGTGCCACACATCTGCTCGGGCCGCTGGCAGAAGAAAGCCCTGGGGTTCAATTTTGAGATCACTGACATAATGTTTGAGTGGCCTCCTGCCGGTGCCCGGCGGGACACCAAATTAAGGAAAGCCGCACAATGAATGTGTGAGAAAAAACGTTAGTGTATAAACACAGAGGCCAGGGCTCCCGAGGGGAGGGTGAGCGAGAGGAGGCCACAGAATTACAGAGAGAGGGGCGGTGTGGGGACCGCTGGGATTTCCCACCAGGGGCCTACAGGTAATGAATTATTTTCAAGGAAATTGGCACCAACATGATCTTAGGTCAAAAAGATGAAAAAAGTAAAAAGAGCATATTTTCTATGGCTGTTGAATTAAGTGCTGAAGTGTAATGTGAACAGTTCTGAACAAAATATAAAGCTGGAGGTGAGAATGTAAAACGGCCCCAGGAGACATTACCTCTCAAGGCTCTGTGACCCCCAAGAATCCAGCCACCACCTCCCTATGTCACCACTGTGGCAGGGACAGGGTCACTGGGTTTGACTGAGGCCTCCTGGGGGGCAAGGAGGAAGGACCCCATTGCCCACTGGGCAGACCCTCTACTGGCTTTCCCAGCAGCCCACAGGCAGCAAATCAAACTTAAAAAGCCCTTGTGCGTGCGTGCTAAGTCACTTCAGTCACATCCAACTCTCTGTGACCCTGTGGACTGTAGCCCACCAGGCTCCTCTGTCCATGGAATTTCCCAGGCAAAAATACTGGAGTGGGTTGCCATTTCCTTCTCCAGGGGATCTTCCTGACCCAGGGATGGAACCTGCAGGTCTTATGTCTCCTGCATTCGCAGGTAGGTTCTTTACTACTAGTGCCACCTATGCAAATCCTGAATGGCTCTCTTCTAGGGATTCATAGACTTCAGAGAGGACCAGGAAAGCATGATCCTGAATTTTCTGATTGTCCCTTGGTGATGAGGGAGAAGGCTTCTTCCTTCCATGGCCTGGCTCCCAGGAGATGCGACTGAGTTTGCTTTGAGATCAGCTTAAACCAAGGTAGGGCCAAGGGTGCCCCCCACCCCTGGAAGCCGAGTGAGGGGTGCTGGTCAGGGCTGAGGCCTACCGCTGGCACCTCAGGGCATTTCCCCCAGTCCTGCCTGGTGACAAGGTGTGAGAGGGAAGGGTGCTGAGCGCTCCCCAGGGCCCCCAACCAGGGGCCCGGGCTATAGCGGGGACCCTAGAGGGGAAGGCAGTGCCACCAGGGCCAGCTGCCCCCAGACATGATCTGGGGCTCCTGCAGGCTGGGGAGGCACTTGGCTAAGGCGAGGGGAAGCCTACACTCACGTCCTCTCGACTTGGCCATGCCATCGGCTCCAGGCGGCCCTGCTAGGGTGCCAAGGTCAGGTGGGCCACCAACAGGTAATTTGTCCTTACTTCTTTTATCCCTCCAAGTGCCACCCACATGCTTTGGGGCCTGCCGCATGGAGCACACAGAAGGGTGAGGCAAGCACACAAGGGTGAAGAGAGGAGCCTGCACCAGGGGACCCCGGGGCTGGGCACCAGGAGGGCTCGTCCCTCCCGACTCAGGAGGAAAGGGGCTCAGCAGATGGAGCCCCAGGCTTCACCAGCAGCCCCTAGCCCCGCCACTCCCTTCCCAGTGACATGCCACACCTATCTGCTCTGGGAGATATTATTTGGGGATAGTAATACTACCTACTTCAGAGGGTTCTTGCTAAGTTATAGGCATTAATGTGTGTCAGTGGCTTAGAGGGGTGAGTGACATCCTCTTTGCCACGAAGCCCCCAGACTCCCCCTCCTCTGGGAGGCCTTCTCTGACCCAGTGCCCCAACCCTCAGGGCCCCCGATGCTCCTGCGAGCCATCCGCCCTCCCTTCTCCTGGCTGTGGGGCCTGTGGGTGCCCTGGGCCAGGCCTGGGTTTCACACATCTCGTCCGATCTGCAGCCCACGACCGGGCCTCCTAGGTCTGGGCCCCTGGCAGGGACACAGCAAAAACTAAAAGCTCAACGTGAAGGGAGAGGTGGTTCCCACTCCCCACCTTTGGGAGGCCGGGAGCCCCCCTCCAAGGGAAGGCCACGCCCCCTTTCAAAGTGAGAATTCGGCATGTGAGAGAGGAGAGGTGGGGTGCAGTGGGGTGGTCCCCACGAGGGGCCACGCTGTGATTAATGAGGCTCCCAGAGGCTCTCCGGGCAACCGCGCGTGGCCGCTGTGGAATGCAGGGCAAGCAGCTTCCGAGTGGCCGGCCAGCAAGGCGCTCCAGGGCTTCCTGCGCATCAGAAACACCCAGCCTGCAGCTTCCCAACAGTCAGCCCAGAGCTCCTTCAAGGGGGAGGAAGGGGCTTTGTCCTTTGATCCCATCCTCCAGGAGAAGACACAGAACAGGCTCCAGGGCCTGGCCACCTGGATGTAATTCCAGCTCCCTCATGTGCCAGGGCTTTGACCCCCTGAGCTCTCTGGGCTGTTCTGAATCTGCATTTCCTCAAGTGTAACGCAGGTATAATACAGGTGCCTACCTCATTTGACAGAAAACAACAGATTCTGTAAAGCAATGATCCTTCTATTCAAAAATAAGCAAATTTTTAAAAAAATACCTACCTCAGAGGGTTCTTGTTAAATTATAGGCATTAATATGTGTCAGTTGGATGGCATCACTGACTCAGTGGACATGAGTCTGAGTAAACTCTGGGAGTTGACGATGGACAGGGAGGCCTGGCGTGCTGCAGTCCATGGGGTCGCAGAGTCAGACACGACTGAGTGACTGAACTGAACTGAACGTGTCAGTTACTTAGAGTGGTGACTGATGCAATGTGAAGGCTATGGAAGACTTGCTGTCGTTAGTATCAGATGATCTGACTTCTGAAACCCACTCTTCCTGGACAGCCAATAGAACGCCTCCTGGGCCATCAGTCCCTCCCTCCTTCACTAACCCCAAAAGGAGCCATAAGCTTCTATAACGTTTGGTACCTAGCGAACTGGGAGTCCTTATCTCGGCTGAGTTTCTGCTTTGGCCTCTAACTTAAAGACAGCATCGATGTGGGCCTCACCACACGTAGAGGACATTTCTCAGGCGATGGGGCCAGGGCCACCACCAACCTGGGTAAGCCAACCGGGCTACTGCTGTGTCCAGCAGAGAGGGGGCTGTGTCACGCCCTCCTCCCCCCGTCCACCAAAGTTACTAGGAACCCAGGTTCCAGGGAGGCTGATGCCTCAATACATATATGAAGAACAGGACTAAGTTCTCAGCACAAGCAATCATTGATAAGTTGATCAGAAGTAATAAAAGTCCTATACGGCACCTCCGTCTCACAAGTCCCAAGGTCAGCTGTGGTCACAAAGTTCACAAGGTCACTAAGTCCCAGGAAAAGTGAAGAAAGCCATCCAAGCCGAAGGCCCATTGGGCTTCTCGGGCCTCTGTGGGCCCCTCGGGAGGTGAGTCCCTTGCCACATTCCTCCAGATCACAGCAGAACCAGGTAATTTCTAAAGACCTTCAGTTTCTGACAGACTATCTCTTTTCTTTTACCTACATCATCATCAGGACTATTAATAGAAGTAGATTACTTTCTATGTGCGAGACAGTATTCATACTATTACAACAAATCCATAGTAGCACATTGTGGTCTTTGTTTTACAGACAGGGAAACTGAGGCTCCCAGAGTAACTTCAAAGTTACAACTTATAAAACTGGGCTTTAAATCCAGATCTGTGTGACCTCTAAAACCATACCTGGAAGCAGATACTGGGCCATTTTTATAATGCAAATGATGCCATCAATAATTTTAACAACTTTCCAGTGCAGGCACCCTATATTGGTTTCTCTCATTTCATCTTTACACCAACTTTACATAAAGGTGGGTGTGGTCATCCCAGTGTTACAGGGAGATTAAGTAACTTGTCCAGAGCCAACAGAAGACACTTTCTAACATGTAAATCCAATCCTATCACTCCCTTTGTTGAAAATCTAACTCATCTTAGTTAAAATGTATTTTCCTAATTACCCACCCAATTTATTTTGGGGGACAGCAGAACTGATGCTCTTTCCATTAGCACTAGGAAGGCCACACCAGCTAAAAGAGTGAAACTACCTCTGGACCAAAGGATAGCTCTTCACACACCTCCCTCTTGCCTCCGTCATCATACACCCGCTCCAGGGGGCCCACTGGGCCTCCCCTGGACTCCCTTTGTTAGACGTCAGCTCACCCAGGAGAGACATCCTACAATTACAGTCAGGCCAAGGTGATGGCCTGATTGCCCACAGCCTCCAAGTTCCTGCTAAGTCCACAGGTTCAGCCTCTTATCAGAAAATAGATGAAGAAGGTTTGGTTCTGCCAGCCCAGGTGAGGCCCCTAGGCACTGGCCATGGGGCAGGGGTGGGGGCAGTCCTCACTTGGCCTGTTACTCCCCATGGGGTGCAGCTCCTGGAACAGTTCTCGAATTTTCTGAAGAGTGTGTCACAGCGATTTGCTCTCAAAGGTGCAGTTGTGCAGGTCAGCCCACACACCTCTCCCAGAGCACAAATCCGGGCCCACCTCACCTCCCTGCCTCTTCCTCCAGTCACATGACGCTGAGACGGGCCCAGAAGTGCAGGTGGGCTGTGCTCTTTCATGCAACAGACACTTATTGAGCACCTGCTGTGTGCCTGCTGCTTTTCCAGGAGAGAGCTCTCTCCATTCTGCCCCGGGGGGCTCTGCCCGCAAAGCTGCCCACCTCCTGCAGCAGCAGGTCACCTGTTGGCCTCTGACTCCTTCCACTGGGGCCACAAACTTCCTTTGAGTCCTGTGAGGTGTCTGGGCCTCTCATGTCCCTCCCAGCTCAGACTTTTATCAGGGTTACTTCCAGAGATGGCTCATTTCTCAGGGCCAGGAGAGCAGCTAGCTGAGCCTCCAAGGACAGGCCTGGAGGGCCTGAGCAGACAAGCATCTCTGCTAGAGAAAGCACTCCCATCCAGCAGCAGTCCCAGGCTCACCTTTCTCCAGGAAGTGTCTCTCACTTGAGTGACATGTCCCAGAAAGAAACCCCCTCCTACCCCCCAAGAACTCCATCTCTGGGCCTCCCGGGACCCTGACTGCTGGGAAATGTACTTCCAGCCATACACATACTATCTCTGCTTCACTCCACCTAGAGGGGCTCCTGGGAATTTCACAGGTGACACTGATGAATGGAACACACACGGCCTGGCTGCCAAGACCAACGGGACTCTTTGGAGGGCATCCCAGCCAAATGTCTGCACTCTGAGAGTCATTCACTAGAGCTGCTGCCACAGGAGCAAGCCATTCTCCACTGGGACCACCCACCAGTCTGGAAGAGGTCTGCACCCCTCCCTGCATGCAGTGAGCATGCCCATAACACCTTTACCCCAGCCCAGGATCAGGCACAGAGTAACGAGCCCCTAAACACGCTGCCTGTTTGCCTTCAGCAGAATTAGCTCCATAAAGGCAAGGCCTCTCTCTGTTCTGAACACTTTCCTGTACCCCTCCCACCCCCATCACCTCTTTACTTGTGCCCTCTTGCTCCAGTTCAACCAGCTGAGGGGTCCGGGCAGGGAGCCAGTTCCCCTGCACTGCTCCTGCCTCCAAGGGGTTGACTTGCCTCGGCCTCAGTGCTTGCCTCCATCTTCCCTGTGCACCACCCCACTCCAGGCAGAGAAAGATCACATCAGCACCCTGGTGATCCCTTACCCAAGGAGACTCATATTTTATACACAACTTTGAGGTTCAGGGTACGGCCCACTATTGGCTCCAAAACAACTTTCAAACTTGAGTTAAAGCTCAAAAGGTGCCCAAAATGCTCAGCTCAAGACCAGGATCGGCAGAACATCACCTGGGTCACAGGTGTTAGGCTGACTCCATATTCTCATTGGATGGAGGACAAGCGTGGATTAGTCCTGGAACTACTCTCAGACCCCCAAGTCCTCCCAAGAGGTGGGGGGGGGGTCTTCTCTCCTGGCCTCAACACCCAACCTTGCAATTCAAGGTGGGGGTTCCTCTGTGTCCTGGATGGCAGTCCTTGTTCCACACAGCCAGATGGGCATGAGAAAACCTTAGGTTTGGCCAGCAGGAGGCTGTGGCTCATTGCACAGCCTTCTGACTAAAACAAGCTTCAGTTCAATTCAGTCGCTGAGTCGTGTCCAACTCTTTGTGACCCCATGAAGAGCAGCACGCCAGGCCTTCCTGTCCATCACCAACACCTGGAGTCCACCCAAACCCATGTCCATCAAGTCGGTGATACCATCCAACCATCTCATCATCTATCGTTCCCTTCTCCTCCTGCTCTCAGTCTTTCCCAGCATCAGGGTCTTTTCCAGTGAGCCAACTCTTTACATCAGGTGGCCGAAGTATTGGAGTTTCAGCTTCAACATCAGTCCTTCCAATGAACACCAGGACTGATCTCCTTTAGAATGAACTGGTTGGATCTCCTTGCAGTCCAAGGGAGACTCAAGAGTCTTCTCCAACACCACAGTTCAAAAGCATCAATTCTTAAGCACTCAGCTTTCCTTATAGTAAAATCTCACATCCATACATGACCACAGGAAAAATCATAGCCTTGACTTGATGGACCTTTGTTGGCAAAGTAATGTCTCTGCTTTTTAATATTCTGTCTAGGTTGGTCATAACTTTCCCTCCAAGGAGTAAGCGTCTTTTAATTTCATGGCTGCAATCACCATCTGCAGTGATTTTGGAGCCTAGAAAAATAAAGTCAGCCACTGTTTCCCCATCTATTTGCCATAAAGTGATGGGACCAGATGCCATAATCTTAGTTTTCTGAAGGTTGAGCTTTAAGCCAAATTTTTCATTCTCCTCTTTCACTTTCATCAAGAGGCTCTTTAGTTCTTCTTAACTTTCCGCCATAAGGGTAGTGTTATCTACATATCTGAGGTTGTTGATAATTCTCCCAGCAATCTTGATTCCAGCTTGTGCTTCCTCCAGCCCAGCGTTTCTCATGATGTACTAGAAGAAGATATTAAGAAGAGGTGGCAAGAATACACAGAAGAACTATACAAAAAAGGTCTTTATGACCCAGATAATCATGAAGCTGTGATCACTCACCTAGAGCCAGACATCCTGGAATGTGAAGTCAGGTGGGCCTTAGGAAGCATCACTACAAACAAAGCTAGTGGAGGTGATGGAATTCCAGTGGAGCTATTTCAAATCCTGAAAGATGATGTTGTGAAAGTGCTGCACTCAATATGCCAGCAAATTTGGAAAATTCAGCAGTGGCCATAGGACTGGAAAAGATGAGTTTTCATCCTAATCCCAAAGAAAGGCAATGCCAAAGAATGCTCAAACTACCCAGCAATTGCACTCATCTCACATGCTAGTAAAGTAATGCTCAAAATTCTCCAAGCCAGGCTTCAGCAATGTATGAACTGTGAACTTCCCTACATTCAAGCTGGTTTTAGAATGGCAGAGGAACCAGAGATCAAATGGCCAACATCCGTTGGATCATGGAAAAAGCAAGAGAGTTCCAGAAAAACATCTATTTCTGCTTTATTGACTATGCTAAAGCCTTATTGTGTGGATCACAATAAACTGTGGAAAATTCTGAGAGATGGGCATACCAGACCACCTGACCTGCCTCTTGAGAAACCTGTATGCAGGTCAGGAAGCAACAATTAGAACTGGACATGGAAAACTGACTGGTTCCAAATAGGAAAAAGAGTACGTCAAGGCTGTATATTGTCACCCTGCTTATTTAACTTATATGCAGAGTAAAATAAGCTTGCTTACATGCTAAATCACTTCAGTCGTGTCCAACTCTTCATGACCCTACGGACCATAGCACGCCAGGCCCCTCTATCCATGGGATTCTCCAGGCAAGAATACTGGAGTGGGTTGCCATGCCCTCCTCCAGGGTATCTTCCCAACTCAGGGATTGAAGCTGTGTCTCTTATGTCTCCTGCATTGGCAGGCAAATTCTTTACCACTAGCAACGCCTAGGAAACCCCAAGTAGAACAACCCCAAGTAGACAAGAACCAAATGTTTCTTTGACTCATCTTGGTAACAGTATTTCCCATTCCCTCAAAATGACCTACCAACCCCGGAAAATACACATTAGAAACTTCAGCCCACTCATTAACATCAAGAGTTTGCAAAATATAAAATGTGCCCGTTGAAATGATACTTAGATCGAAGTCTGAACTTTGTACTCTGATCTTAAGTCCAGAACAATATGATCACTGGCTCCCATTCGCTAATGACTGACAAGAGCCACATTCTTGCAGTTTGGTTGATTTGGGGGTTTTGTCTGTCTCTTATGCCTCTCACATTAATTTCGTGCCCCACAGAGAAATCCCTCACCAAGGAGACAGGCGTCATGGGGCTGGTGAGAACACAGATCCACAGGAAATCTGCAGGAGGAAACGCAAACCTGGGCTGAGGGTGCCGTGCCCTACAATCTCCTAAAGGCAGTGAGCATTACTTCTCTCTCTTCCGAGGCTGAAGACTCTGGCTGTTGCTATGGCCTTGGCTCTCCATATATCAGGTGTGCCTGCTTCTAGCTTTGTATTCAGTTCTGTCTGGGCAATAGCTTTTGGGAAGATGAAAAAACTCAAGGTATCACCAAATTCACCAGATGTCTGGGGAACTTAAGAAAAACGCCCATCTGGCAAATGGAAGGGTATACAACTAGAGCGCTGAACAGCAACAAACAGCAGCCAATAATGGGACTGCGAAGCGGGCGGGATTCCTCCTTCCCATCCTCATTCTGCCCCCAGTTTCCCGCAAAACCTTGGGAAATATCTCCTAGTCTTCAGTTTCCTTAGTCTGTTCACTTGTGGTCGTTCAGTCGCTCAGTCATGTCCAGCTCTGTGACCCCCATGGACTGTAGCAAGCCAGGAGCCAAAAGGCAGACAATCTCTGAGGGGCCTGGAGAGTGCCCCTCGACCCCCAGAAGAAAATGCTGAGGCAGCTGGAGCCCAATTAGGGGCTATGAATTGCTGAGGCTACCGTATTGGCTGACAGGTGAAGCCAAAACCTTCTCCCTGGCTCTGGGAACCCTGCAAGCAGTTGGGATCTCAGACTCACACAGAAAATGCAGAGAGTCATGAGGTTGGAGGGCCCCCTCAGGACCCCCTCTCCCAGCTCTGGGGTGCAGAGCAGGCTCCCTGAGTCACTGCTTACAGCAAAGTCCCCAGAGCAGCAAGCCAGGCTGCATGCGGGCATCTGTGCTCCTTGGCAAGGGGCACTGGTCAGCGTGGTCCCGTCACTCAGTACAGGCTTCTCCCAGGTGAGGGCCAGACAACCAGTCCCCAGGCAGCTCATTCTAATGCTTGTGTGAGTCATATGGGATTTGAAGCTCAAAAGACTTGTGAGCACCATGACCTCTGTGAGAGTGAAAATGGATGGTAATCCCCATGGCCCAGAAGTCTCATGGCCTGTCTGTGAAATGCCAACACCGTGACCACCCCATACTCTTCCTGGTCTTTCCTCTACCCCAGGAAGCAGCTGGTGACATGTTTGAGAGCCAAGCAATGGGAACTTGGGCTCCAGAAAGGCGAGCCAGGCAGGGGAGGGTGCTCACTTACCCTATATTGGGAAACAAACTAAACCACTCTTTCCTAACCTTCCCTTTGGTCCCTTTGCCCTGAGTGAAATCCAGGCCATGAGGACTCAAGAATGCGCCTCACAGGGATCCCAGACCCCAGCTCCTTATTAAACCTTTCCATACTCATTTGAGCACAATCAGAATTTTTTAATCATCTTCCTGAGCATCAATTTATGGGGAGAGATCATTTCCAGATGTGATTCAAAATACAAAAAAAAAAAAAAAAAAAGCACACTCATTGATTAACAAATGATTTCTAGATGGAGAATACATGTGACTCACAGTCCCCAGTTGAAACTTGCATCAAATTCTGTTTGAGTGATACAGAAGCCAGACGTTCCCTGGTCCTGTCTATCTCTTTTCAGCTGAGGTCTCTTTCCTAGCCTGGCTCAAGATGTCTCTGTTTCAGACCAGGACAAACAGGAACTGGAGAGAGGGCTCTGGCCTTGACCAGATTCTCCATCCTGCTTTAGTTGATTTCTCACAGCCCCCAAGCTCTGAGCCACAGGCAAGAGCAAATGATCCATGGAGGAAAAATTCAGTGCTAACAATCAAAGCACGGCTTTCTGGTCCACACTCTACAACAAACTGTCTATGAGCTTCAGGAGGACACCTCCCCTGTCCATTCTATTCATGGCTGTTCGCCATACAAATGTTGCCAAATCATTGACTGTGCACTGGTTCCTGATTAGCCTATGCTGTGTGTGTGCTTGTGCACCACGGACCTTGTTCATCCGTGATCGTACACTTTCCCAAAGTCCTTTCCCTTAGTGCACTAGGCACCCACTAAAAACCTACTCTTGCTCAGAGATCCAAATCTGAGCATGACTTGGTGTTCTCAAGCAGAGCTGCCAAGCTGATTGAAGAGGCGGTCAGTTCTGGACACTCTTATCACACAGCAGGCAGTAGGAAAGCGAAGCCCAAGCGAGGGGAAACTCAAGATTCTATAAAGGGTGGAACTGAGGCTTGATGTTGAGCTCTGGTGCAGGCAATTACCAGTTCAAAGAGGGATGTGCCCACACTAGGAAGAAAATAAGCAGCCTGGACTTCCCTGGTGGCCCAGTGGTTAAGAATCTGCCTCCTGGTTATCCATTTTAAATATAGCGGTGAGTACATGACCTTCCCAAAGGCCCTAAGGATCTCTTCATGGAACTGTACCCAATGTTATGTGCCAGCCTGGATGGGAAGAGGGCTTGGGAGAGAATGGATACATATACGTATATGTATGGCTGAGTCCCTTTGCCGATCACCTGAAATGACCACATTGTTAATCGCCTATACCTGAATACAATATAAAAAGTTTAAAATTTGGGTTAGAAAACAAAAAGAATCCACCTGCCAATGCAGGGACATGGATTCAGTCCTGGGTCCAGAAGGACTCCACATGAGTTCATGAGCTGCAAAACCACTGAGCCTGCACACCTAGAGCCCATGTTCTGCACCAAGAGAAGCCACTGCAAGGAGAAGCCTGCTCACCGCATCTAGAGAGGAGGCCCCGCTCACCATAACTAGAGAAAGCCCATGTGTAGCAACAAAGTCCCAACACAGTCATCACTAAATTAATGCATTAAAATATATATTAAAAATAATAATAAGGAGCCAGAGAATTTGGGAGCTTGCCCCAGTGCCAGTCCAAAACCACTAGACTGGCTTTAGTTCTGCCCAGACTCAGCACCAGCAGCTGACTCCTGTCCACCTTGGGACCCTCTCTGCGCTTTTGTCTTTTGGCCTTTCAGAGCCCCTGCAGTTCCCCTGGATGGCTGGCATTCCATCAGTTAATTGGTTTGTTCCTTCTAGTCTGTGCACAGCAGATACCACGTGACACATGCATTGTTCCCAACCCTCTCTCAAAGGGTATCAGTTCCTCCAACAGCATAGTAAGTGATTCCTTACATGTTCCTGCATGTTTCACAGGGCCACCGGCAGGGCGGATGCGCCTATCAAAAGAATGGCTGCCTCTTGGGCTGCAACCAAGCCACAACTTAATTTCCTCTTCTGGCCAAGAAATAAATATGAAAAGTGGGGTTGGGGTGACTTGGTCTCAGATAAACAGGCCACACTCTGTAGCTGGACAAACAAGGTGCTTGGCTAGAAATAAGATGTTCTTTGGCTGGCATCTCTGAAACATGACAGCTTCTTCCCGATGCTATGTAAAGCTTGCAGCGAGCTTTTCCTTCCTCGAAGCGCTGCCTACACCAGATTTTGAGTCAGGCAGAACCCAAATGTAGCACCAATAAAGCTGATAACTTTTCAAACATGTACTAGGTGGTTGTTGTTGTTTGTTGTTCGGTTGCTAAGTCGTGTTTGACTCTCTGTAACCTCATGGACTGTAGCCCACCAGGCTCCTCTGTCCATGGGATTTCCCAGGCAAGAATACTGGAGTGGGTTGCCATTTCCTCCTCCAGGGGATCTTCCCAACCCAGGGATTGAACCCACGCCTCCTGCATTGGCAGGCAGATTCTTTATCACTGAGCCACCAGGGAAGCCACATATTAGGTAGTAGTCGTCACTGATAGAGGCATTTTGCCTGCATTTTCTCATGTAATCCTCACTGCAGCCCTCTGAAGTTTTTCTATTCTTACTATTTCCCATTTTACAAATGAGGAAACTGAGGCTTAATGGGATTAAACAAACTGCCTGAACAAACACAGCTAGGATTTGAACCAAAAACCATGATCTTCGGCTGCTAGTATGTGCCAACTTAATTGTTAAGTGCCAGCTTAAAGGCTAGAGGCCACACCTATGGACTCTGTCCACTTCATGCCCAGAGAGTCTCTGTTGAAGCTTGTCATTGTGACAGCGAGCAATTACTTGAGTCACAGAGATTCTAAGCTCCTCAACAACTCAGAGATTCCTTTTTGTCCTTCTTCCAGGAAGTTTAGGGGCCTTGTTCCACCAGTGGGGCCTCCAGCTGGCCAGGACAGCAGAGGGGCTTGAGTGCCAGGCTTGCTCTCAGAATTGTCACGCTCTGGTAGAAGGACAGGAGTGTTTCTGAGGAGCCCAGAGCAGGCAAAGAGGAGGTCTGTGCCTGGTTACTGCCTCATGGCCAGGAAGGAAATGCAGTGTGAAGGCCAAAATACAGACAGTTGACAATGTGCCACTTTCACAGCCAAAAGCTGGTTTTCCAGGCAAAGCAGAAATTCTATATTGAACATACCCCTCTGTCACAGCCCAGGGTGATGACTTTCAAATACAAATATAAAGTAATAACATGGAGAAATTTGTCACGGATCTCGGTTCTTGACTCACTGTTTCTCTCTAGATAAATCCATTGCCAACAGCAGGCGTCACCAGCCGCAGTTTCTTTCCAGCTTCCTCTACATCTGCAGGGCCCTGTGAGTGGCCGGAGCCAGGGAGGACCTGAATCCGGCTGATGCAAATGCCTCTGAACTGTCTGCCCAAGAATTTCCAGACCAAAGGGGCAGCTGCCACCTGTGTTGCCCTCCTCATCGCTGTCACCTGAATTAGGTGGTGAAGGCGGGTTGAACAGCTTCTTGACATGCCATTGTGGAGTGTCTGAAGGAGAAAAATGGTGTTTTCTCTTTCAGGCTATCAGCTCAGCCCTGAACATATTTCCGGAGTTAAATTGGATCCTTTACATACAGGACAAAGCTCACCTGGGTCGGTCTCTAGGAGATCATAGGTTTGATTTTTCCTTTGAGTCACTTTGTTTTTGGGGACTACTCAGGCCTTTGAGCACACTCCTGGTGATCCCTGATCCTGTGTTTCCATCCTGGAATGTCTCTGGAGTTTAATCCCCTAAGACTGTCCACTCTAATTCTGGAGCCCAGGGGCTCACACACTCTCCTTTGCGGTTCTAGACTTTGCCTTGCTCTTTCCTCCAATATGTTTCTTGGACTTCATCCTTGTGGTTATCCTCTTGCCTCTGAAATGGCCTTGAAACCCAGGTTTTCCCAACTATCAGCTCAGTTTCCAACCAAACCGCAGATAACTTCCAAGAGTGGAGCTCTTTCGGGGGTGTTCCGAAGCAAACTGGCTCTGTTTCTAAAGTTTCTTTCCTTAAGAAACTTGGGACAAGTTTCAGGGGCAAGATTGAAGGAAACCATGGGACTCAATCCTCTCCCTCCCCACAGCAAGACACCCTTGTCTCACCTTTTCTCAGAAGGGTTGTTTTTTTTTTTTTTGGTGTGTATGTATGATTTCATTTATACGAAATATCCAGAAAGGTAAATACATAGAGATAGAAGTAGATCTGGAGAAGGAAATGGCACCCCACTCCAGTGTTCTTGCCTGGAGAATCCCAGGGACGGCGGAGCCCAATGGGCTTCCATCTATGGAGTCGCACAGAGTCGGACACGACTGAAGCGACTTAGCAGCAGCAGCAGATCAGTGGTTGCCAGAGTGTTACAACTGGGATATTATGTAAATTTTACCTCAATTGTAAAAAGAATAGGACAAGAAAATGTATAAAAGAGAAAAGCGGAAAGAAAAAATATCCACTAGAGTTGCACCACCCAAAACCAAATACTCATCACACTTTGTTTCAGTTTATGTTTTACAGTAAATGAGACAGAGAACAAGATGGTTGGATGGCATCACCCACTCAATGGACATGAGTTTGAGCAAGCTCCAGGAGTTGGTGATGGACGGGGAAGCCTGGTGTGCTGCACTCCATGAGGTCACAAAGAGTCGGACAAGACTGAGTGACTGAACTGAACTGATGTTCTACAGTAATAATTCTTACTGCATTTATAGTTTATATTTTGTTTTCAAATTTAATGTTATTTCCAAAGTATTGCCTATGGTCCATATGTTTCATGATCTTAAATACTGGCTAAAATTTCTTGATGTTTATTTTTTAAATTGCTTCTTAATATTGCTAGACTAATTTATACTATGCTGTGCTTAGATGCTCAGTTGTGTCCGACTCTTTGTGACCCCATGGACTGTAGCCCACCAGGCTCCTCTGTCCATGGGGATTCTCCAGGCAAAAATACTGGAGTGGATTGTCATGCCCTTCTCCAGGTGATTTTCCCAACCCAGGGACTAACCCAGGTCGCCTGCACTGGAGGCAGTTTCTTTACCATCTGACCCACAATGGAAGCTCAATTTATACTGTCTTAATCTCTGCAGCCGGAGAAGGCAATGGCACCCCACTCCAGTACTCTTGCCTGGAAAATCCCATGGACGGAGGAGCCTGCTAGGCTGCAGTCCATGGGGTCGCTAAGAGTCAGACATGACTGAGCGACTTCACTTTTACTTCTTACTTTCATGCATTGGAGAAGGAAATGGCAACCCACTCCAGTGTTCTTGCCTGGAGAATGCCAGGGACGGGGGAGCTTGGTGGGCTACTGTCTATGGGGTAGCACAGAGTCGGACACGACTGAAGCGACTTAGCAGCAGCAGCAATCTCTGCAGTCCAGGAAACTGTCCCAGGTGTGGGTCCTGGAGGACCTACCCTTGTATGTCAGTTCACTCACCCCACCACCCCCTGCCCCCAAGAGGGAGCAAGGGTGTGGCTTCCATACCTCCAGGCTGGTCTGCCCTCCTGGTCAATCTCAGGGACTATAAACACAACTTTCCCATCCCCCACCACTAAACACCAAGCCTACTTAAGGCCCCACTCTCTTCTCTGTCTCTGCCTCCTTCTCTCTTTGCCACACTGTAGGGTTTATGAGATTTTAGTTCTCTAGGACTGAACCCAGACCCTTGGCAGTGAGAGCACAGAATCTTAACCATGGCACGGGTTGTCACCTTAGAGAACCCCTGACACATCACCAGTCAGACACACCTCCAGAGCGTTTTTCTCATTCATTCAGCATACATTTGTGATATTTCTGGTGTCCATCTTTGTTGAACTGCCCCCTCACCGCGCATGGCCCTTTCCTGCCTGTGTTGACACAGTCCCATTTGTGAACTAATGACTGGGGGTGGGGGAGAGAGAAGCCTCTAGGCTGAACCAACCTGCCTTCTCTCTCTCTCTCTCTCTCCTTTTTATTTCTCTCCAGAATTTGAACTAAGAGATACAGAAACTATAGGAAAAATTGTTTGAGGCTCTAAAGGTCATTTAAGTTTGGACTAGGGTAGGTGTCAGGCCAACCCAGAACTGTGAGCAAGCTGAGATTCTAAGTGAAGAGAAATGAACAGCCTTGTAGAGGAATCTCCAGGGAAGGAGGCTGGAGCCAAGAGACACAAAGAAGAGAGACGGTGTCATTTCAGAAAGCAAGACACAGAGAGTCTGACAGGCACCAGCTGGAAACTTTCCCAACTCTGTGAAGCCTAGCAGTACTTTCAGCCTCTCTCTAGGCTCACTGTTTATCCTCCCATTCTGCTTAAGTTCATTTGAGTAGTTTCTGTTTGTTTGTTTCTTATAATCAAATAATCCTCAACTGAGCCAAAAGCTTAATATGAGTATTTGCCTCTTACGTGTTCATGATCAGACTCAGCCAAACTGGGCGACTCCCAAAGGCAGGTCCCACGCCCTGCTCCTCTGAGTCTCCCTGGACAAGCAGCATATCTGGGCATCCCTTGAGGTATCTGTCAGCAGCTTCAACATTCACCAAGAAGACTTTCATTCCTTCAAATCTCTTCACTGCCAATCAGTCACGGGATATTGACCATGGCCCAGCACGGCCATATGGTCCCCTCCCAGATTCTCTTTGTCCTCATTTCAACCTTTCCTGTCCCCAGAGACATCCCTAGGGTGGCAGATATCAGGGAAAGGGGCCAGGCATCATTTACCTTGCAGGAAGCTTACAAATGCCCTGAAAATTGCTTATTGCTCATTTTTCATTACACATCTATCCACCTGCTCACCCATTCATCCACTCATCCATCCATCATCCACCTCTTCATCCATCCATGCTGCATATACAGAACCACTGAATGTTCTCTGAAACACCTGCTCAGAGAATAGCTCCAAAGGCCAAGAAGTCACACATTAGCCTTGAACCACCAGAGTCTTCTGGGGAACAGACCTCACACTTCTTGACTTTTTCCTCAGTCCCCTACCATACTAGATTTTCCAAATTCAAAAACTCAATCTATTGGCCCCATGCTTATGTGTCATTACATTTCTGATCCAGGAACTGGTTCTGTACCCACAACACTCTGAACCAACCAGAGGCATCTGCAGTCAAAAGTGTATAGTGCTGATCCACTGCTCATTTGCAGGGTGGGCCATGTAGCTTCCTGACCTGCAGCTTCCTCCCAGGGGAACAAGTTATTGAAGCTCATTCTATCTGATTCTATAGGGAGTCACAAGACCAACCTCTACTGCTTCTACCTGTTGCAGGAGGTCAAGGGGAGAGGAGAGATGGCAGCCCTCTTGTGATAGAAAAGGTCCCAGAGTGAGGGCTCACAGTACGCATGGGGGAGATAACACTATTAATGGTGGGGATAGTGATGGGGGCTGAGGTGGTGGCAGGGATAGTAGATACACAGATGCTGTTGAAAAGTAAGCATTCAGTAATCACCTGTGTGCAAAGCTGCTGACTCAAATGGATAAGGGCAGCAGCAGACAGACCAGGCAGACCAGCTTTTGAGGTTGCTGGTCATTGCTGGCAATGCTTGATTCCCAGGCACTACCTGATCATATCAGGTATCTAGGATTTCTGAAAAGCCATGGACAACGTAACACATTTAAATCCTCTAATTCAATCAGGTCATCTTAGGAAGGACCATGTTCCCATATTGTTCATGGAGCTAGATCATCTCTGCAGTCGATTAGAGAAGACAGTCCTCTCAGGAAAGGCCCATCTGCAGATGGTGATGCTCAGAACCTGTTGTTGCTGTTCAGTTGCCCAGTTGTGTCTGCCTCATTGTGACCACGGACTGCAGCACACCAGGCCTCCCTGTCCCTCATCATCTCTCAGAGATTCCCCAAGTTCATGTCCCTTGAGTCAGTGATGCCATCCAACTATCTCATCCTCTGCTGCCCCCTTCTCCTCTTGCCCTCAATCTTTCCCAGCATCAGAGTCTTTCGCAGTGAGTTGGCTCTTCACACCAAGTGGCCAGAGTATTGGCATCTCAACTTCAGCAATGGTCCTTCCAATGAGTATTCAGGGCTGATCTCCTTTAGGATGGACGGGTTGGATCTCCTTGAAGTCCAAGGGCTCTCAAGAGTCTTCTCCAACACCACAGTTTGAAAGTATCAATTCTTCAGCACTCTGCCTTCTCTATGGTCCAAATCTCACATCTGTACATGACTACTGGAAAGACTATAACCTTGACTATACGGACATTTTTTGTCTAAGTGATGTCTTTGCTTTTTAATACACTGCATAGGTTTGTCATAGCTTTCCTTCCAAGAAGCAATCATCTAATTTCATAGCTGCCATCACCATCCACAGTAATTTTAGAACCCAAGAAAAAGAAATCTGTCACTGTATCCACTCAGAACCTGGCCCAGCTCTTAATCTAGGGCCTTCTCTTCTAACAGTTCCAAATGCTCCCTTCCCTCCTATGAGGTCCCTGTCCATCCAGTAAATCCTTGCATCAAAGAACTACAACATTTAGGAACAGGCTGATGACAGAGAAAATCAGAATTTAGATGAAATTTGCTTTAATCCAGGAACCAAATTGCTCTGGGTGGGGCAGCCTCCCTCTGTGGGCCCCTGCTCACTTCTTTCCACCCAGTTCCACCAAGCAGGGGCTGGCCTCTTCCTAATACAGAAAATACAGCTTTTCTTTAAAGCGTTGGATTTTCCCCTCAGATAAAACCTAGTATTCTGATTCTAACCCATTCTCAGGGTACAGGGGCTGGTAGTGGCCAGTCCATTGACAGCCCTGGTCAACAGCTGTCAAATATTTGGATTGAAGGATATTTGGGGTATTTTCACAGAAACATGGGCAGCCTACTCACAGGAAAGAAAAAGAATTCATGACCAAATGGAAAGAGTCTTGGTATTGCTGGTAATTGTTACCATATGAGTCCATTCAGCATTATGTATCCTCTCAGGCCCACCACCCTTCACTCAGCCCCTCCAGGTTTTGCTCACTGAAGCATTAGCATAAGCTTCCTCTGCCTTTACTTCCTAGGGATGACCCACAACTGTCCCCAGGAAGGAGCCAGCCCAGGTGCCACCACGTCTCACAGATACCTCAGGGCAAGCTGCGGGTCCAGGCTGTGACAAGCATAGATCTTTCCAGACCAACAACTCTGCACCCAGGCCTGTCCTAGGTGCTGCAGACCGCAAGCACAGAAAATATCATCACCACCGTCATCACCACCATCAGGATCATTACCATCATCACATCACCATCACCACCATCACCATCCTCACTACCTACCACCAGCATCACCACCACAATCTCCTTCACCACCACCATCCTCGCCATTATCATCATAACCACCATCATCATGACCTTCATCGCCTCCACAAAATTTACATAGCAATGGGCTTCCCGGGTGGCTCAGTGGTAAAGAATCCACCTGCCAATGCAGGAGACACAGGTTCAATCCCTGACCTGGGAAGATCCCACATGCAGCAGAGTAGCTAAGCCCATGCACCAAAACTACTGAACCTGTGCTCTAAAACCCGGGAGCTGCAACTACTGAGGCTACATGCTGCGGCTATGGAAGCTCACACATCCCAGAGCCTGTGCTCCACAACAGGAGCAGCCATTGCAACGAGAAGCCTTTGCACAACTAGAGAGTAGGCCCGACTCCACGCAACTAGAGGAAAGAGGAAAGAAAACCCATGCAGCAATGAAGACCCAGCACAGCCAAAAAGAAAGAAAGAAAATTGTTTTCAAAAGAGAATTTTAAAATGTATCAAATAGGTACTTCTAAAAAATTTACATGTTGATCACTACATGCCAGGCAGAATTAAATAAATATTATCTCATGCAAGTTTAAGACAACTCTACAGGACAGACATTATCAATATCCCTATTTCACAGACAAGGATGTTGAGACACGGAAACATTAAGCAACTAGCTCAGGGTCACCAGTTTCTAAGGGATGAGGCTGGAATTCCCTAAGCATCTGGTATTTGTGTCTGTCCTCTTCATCCCTCTGTGAAACTCCTTCTCATAAACGAGATGGACCTCCTGCCTTAGGGATGAATGGACAGTTGAGACCAGCATACGAGGACCAAGGTGAGAACAAGGCAGCAGGTGCCTGAAGGATTAAGTGAAAGGGAAGTTGCAGAGAGAGTCTGAAAGGTGGCTGATGGCTGAAGAAAGCCTCTCCACCTTCCAGGCACAACATGATAAAGCGGGTTTCCACTGGGTCAGACACTGTGGAGGTCCTGGGGACAGATTTCTCTCTAAAACTTGACCACACCTGGATGCCTTGTTGATCCTGAGCTTACGGGACTGGGAAAGAATTACATCACCTCTCAGAGCCACAGAGCCCAACGCTACCAGTTCCTATGGCCGGCACTAAATTAATGACATGAACGTGCTCTTCCCATCACCCTTTCCTGGACTGAAACATGAAATATCCTTTCCCATTTTTGATCCTGTGACCTCTGGGGTGTCACAGGTACAGATCCACACGTGTTGGCTGCCCGCAGACCTGTATACACGACACACACTCACGCACAGAAAGCACACTCCTGCAACCTTACCTCTTACGTCTGTGAAATCTCAGCTACTTACCCACTGACAAAGGGAGCCTAATATTTGGAATAGTGCCTGTGACTCCAGCACATCCAGTTAGCCTCCTCTGCTTCTGCGCAAGGGAGCCTATTCTTTTCACTAGAGTAGAAACAGCCTTAGGCAATGCTGGATAAAGCTTCAGGTAAAGCCTTAGGTTTGTGCTGTGGGGAAGGTAGCAGCAGAAAACGTTCAGTTGCCAGGACCAGTGCCAACGCAACCAGCTGGGGCCCAACCTGGTACCCACTGGGAGGAAAGAGAGGGATGAGGTTTACCTCCTGGAAGAAGTATTTTTTAATAATTGTAAAGCATTTTTTTTAAGAACAAAAGGGGATTTTTTTTTTAAATGATAAAACTTTGTCTTATATTTCTTAAAGTAATATTTGGGAAAACAATGATTAGTGTTTTCTCTTTCATACTCCCCTGAGCATGACCTATTCTCTAAACCGGCAAAGGTATATATTGGTTGGATGGAGTGGTGTGGGGGTAGCTAGAAATGTTATAACAGGAATGCCTAGGGAAAGAGTTAATATTCAGCTCATATTATTGAAATACGATTTCACAGTAAGACAATAGGCTGAAAGCTAGGCATTGACCAGAGAGAAAAGATGTTCTAAATCTCTTTAGGTTCTATTCAACATACTGACAATCAATCAGTCAGGCATGTAGTCAGCAATATCTATTGAGCCCTCTCTGTATGTTCCAGAAGAATAGTCTTATCCTCAAGAAACTTAGAGAAAAGAGACAGGCCACAAGTAAACAAGATAAATAGTAGGCGTTGATAAGTGCTAAGAAGGAGATAAAATTAGGTAATGTGATGTGTATGTTTTGCAGGATTGGGCATAGGGCCTGTCACCGTTAGGGAAGTCAGGAAAGACTGATTGAAGAGATGACATTTAACCTGAGACATGAGTGATAACATAGCAACCAAGCAAAATCTAGAGAACACAGTAGTCACAGCAAGTGCAAAGTCCCTGAGACAGGAATGTTTTTAGGAAATTGAATACAAAGTATCATTGCTGCTGGGGGATTGTAAATGACCAGAATGGAGAAATAGGATATAGGATAGGTATACAGAGGCTAGGTCCTCCCATAGGAGGACTTGAAAACTAGTATAAATAATTTACGGTTTATTCTTATTACACTAGCAAGCCACATTGTCTGAAATATGGGAGTGACACAATTTAATTTATACTTAAGAAAGACCACCCTGATTACTATGTTGGGAGTTTGGCAGAGTTTTTCAACCTTACCACTATCAAAATTTGGGGCTAGGTAATTCTTTGTTGTGGGGGGCTGTCTGGTGTCTTATAGAATTGTCAGCAGCATCCTGGCTTCCCTCACTGGATGCCAGTAGCACCCCTCTACTTCCAGTAGAGACAACCAAAAGTGTTCCTAAACATCACCACATGTCCCGTAGGGAACACAATCACCCCCAGATGAGAACTTCTGTTCTATGGGGACCCAAGTAGAAGAAAGAGTCCCAATTCAGAGACTGTAGCTGCGGTCCAAGAAGAAGAAACAGCAGCTTAGATGCTGATGGTAACCATGGAGATGATAAGAAATGTTTGGGCTCCAAGATCTATTCTGAAGTTAGAGCAATGGGATTTTCTGATGGATTAGATGTGGAAAGCAAGAGCTAGAAGAGCCAAAGATGACTTTAAATTTTTGCTCTGGGCACCTAAGACAAAGGCAGTTCTGTCACCAAAATTTAAAATCCTTGGAATAAGGGACAAAAATAGGGACAGGCAGCCAAACAGTTCTGGTGTTGATTATTCTAAGATTGAGATTCTTCTTAGACATCCAAGTGTAAACATTGAGAAGCAATTTAGACAGATAGCTAGGTAGAGATTCAGGCAAAAGATAAGTATAAATTAGAGAATAACCCACGTATCAGTTGAAGAAATGCAGACTATACAGTTTTTTTTCTGTAGCATATTCAGACCATGAGACCTGCTGTCCAACTCAGAAGAAGAATAATGCATAGAGGAAAGAAAAGCTAGAAGTTCACCTATCCCAGTCCTGAGGGGTGAGGAGGAGAAGGCAGAAAATGCAGAAGAGGCAGGAGGTGAGATACGACGCTCCTCTATGTTGAACCTGGCTTCTCTGGTGGCTCAGATGGTAAAGAATCTGCCTGCAATGCAGGAGACGCAGGCTCAATCCCTGGGTTAGGAAGATCCCCTGAAGGAGGAAAAGGCCACCCACTCCAGTTTTCTTGCCTGAGAACTCCATTGACAGAGGAGCTTGGTGGACTACAATCCATGGGGTGGCAAAAGAGTTGGACATAAATGAATTACTAATGCACACACAACATGTTGAATAACCGGAGGGGAAAACCAGCAGGAAGAGTCTTTTGTCCTATCTCTTGATTGGGACTCTGGGTTAATTTTACTTTAAATCTTGTACCAACATGGCAGCAACCACACCAAAGTAAATTTAATTGTGAAGCATACTAGAAATAAGGGAAGACCAAGCTTGAATTATGTTTCTGAGCCATTTTCAATTTCCTTGGGGGAACGGGGGAGCGTGTCTGGGACCCAGGCATTCCCACAGCCCTCCATGGAGGAGAGGGAACAGTGTGTGGCCACTGTGTTGGGAGCCAGGGGGTCTCCCTGAGTCACCTGGCAGGTAGAATAAGGACCCACGGGAGAGACCTCGCAGGTCAGAGTTGAAAGGATGTAGCCCACCCTGAGTCAGCCAAGTGGGGAAACTGAGGCTTGAGAGGTAAACTCACAAGACTTGCCAACTGCTGACCTCAGCCATCAAAGACAGCAAGGTAAGCAGTGACCAGACCAAGGGCCACTGGCTCAGAAATCAGAGGATCACCCATGCCTGAGGGATCTGAAAACCCACTATTCCTCCTCCCACATCCCAGTGCCATATGGGGTCAGAGAAAGGAGAAGAGAGCTGGAATCAGTTTGAAATTTTTCAAACACTGGACCAAAATTTAGTTTTATTTCTTCTTTCACCACCCATGTGTGGGAACTCGTGTGTAGTATCAGATCAGTATTAGGAAAACAAAGAAAGAACGATTGCTTTCATCAGTGTGGTTAGCATGGATAAACTTACTACTACAGGACATACTGGTCAACTAGCCAGTCCAGGGTTGTTCAGCAAACCATTGCTGAGTGCCAGCTATGCGCTGACTCTTTCACGCCTACATTTCTAACTCGCAATAAATTAGAAATGCAAGGACCTGGTTCTTCCTTTTGGTCTGACACGTGTTCTAGAACCTGGGTGATATTCTTTCCATCTCTGGATCTTCCTTTCTGGGCAATGAAGTGATTAAAGATTAAACCTTCTGTTAGTCTTCCAGTCCCAGACTGAACTTCGAAGAATGAACATGGTACAAGAGTAGGCTTCCCACCTGCCCTCCTTAACCGTAGAGAGTGGGAATGACCACACAACCAATCACCCATCTCCTGGTCCTTAACTCTTTGACCTTCAGGAAACCTTGGGTCTCCTCTCCTGGATGTCATTCTTAGCCCTGCAGAGTTGGCCCCAAGGCTGAGAGTGGTAAGACTTAAGAACATTCCCCTTGGCAGCCAGGAAAACCCATCAGAAAGAAAAGACCTTGTTTTCCTTCTTGGATTCCCTTAGCACTTCCTCAAAGCCGAAGGGAATGACATCACAACAAAACAAAGTGCCAAGACATACTCTAGAAAAATGTCCTCACATGGTTACATTTTCTGCAAATTACAGCGTTTGGAGTATAAATCAGAGTAATTGTTTAAATCAGAGTGACTGTTGAAACAGATTTCCAGTGATCAAATCAAAAACGCAATCATTCTTGCGGTTCCTCCGGTGCTTGGAGCCCCACATACTTCTGAAACTGTCGGTTGTCAGTTACATGGAGTGTTTACATTAACATGCTGCCCTAACAGAGAAAATATATATTTTAAGAAGAAAATGTGAATCCAGGGTTACAAGAATGTTTCTGAAACAGCTAAGTCATCTTGTTTCAAGTAAAACCAGATGTTTGCATCAAGAGAAAGCCAATCATTTCTTTTAATTATGCTCAATGGTCAGGCCACCAAGAATACCCACATGTGTACACACGAGCCGGTGAAAATCAAAGGCTCTGTGGCAGAGAAAGCAATCAACAACTCCCAGACCACCAAATGGTATTGCCAGCACCGGCTCTGGGCACTCTCTGAGTTCCTTCCCTGAGAAAACCAGGGTCCCAAAGCAAGGTCAGGCTCAGAAGTAGATTCTCTGGTAGAGACTGAGGTTCTATACATACACTCCCACACACAAAGACTTCACCAGTTATGCTGTCCTCTTAAGCACCCTCCCCAGGACACCTCACTATCGCCAAAGACTCAGGAATGTGGATAAAGACAGAGCTCTTTCTCCTGGTGGTATTTGTCTTGAAGGGGACGCAGTGGGTCTGCATGCCAGCCTCCTGCCCAGCTGGTAGAGGAGCCTGAGCAAGCAGAGGGCACACTTGTCAGTTTGGTCTCCACTCTGAGGCACTGTCAGGTGTGATAGACCCGGCGGAAGATTCTCCAAAGGCCAGGCAATGACATCCCTGACCGGTGGGCAGAAGGGAAGACTTTGGAGTTATCACCTTCCCTCTGAGATCCGGGCTCAATCTGAGAAAAGATCCATTCTCCCAATCAGGGGCTTCCCCTGTGGCTCAGCAATAAAGACTCCACCTGCAACGAGGAGCCACAGGAGACACGGATCCAGTCCCTGGATCGGGAAGATGCCCTGGAGGAGGAAATGGCAACCCTCTCCAGTATCCTTGCCTGGGGAGTCCCATGGACAGAGGAGCCTGGTGGGCTACAGTCCATGAGGTCACAAAGAGTCAGACACGACTGAGCAACTTAGCAGCGGCAGCTCCTGAGCAGACATAACTGACTGCTGGGGGTCTTCACTGGGGGACTCACAGAGCTTCATTCTGTTAATAGAAAGATTGCTGTTTTTAGTCATTGTATCTGACTCTTTTGTGATCCCATGGGCTGTAACCTGCCAGGCTCCTCTGTCTGTGGGATTTCCCAGGCAAGAATACTGGAGTGGGTTGCCATTTCCTTCTCCAAGGGGTCTTCCTGACCCAGAAATCAAATCCACATCTCCTGCTTGGCAGGCAGATTTTTTACCATGGAGCCACCTGGGAAGCCCAAAATCCTCGGGCTAGAATGTTTCCCACAACCAAAAAAGAATAGCCATGCCCTTAAGGCATCCTTCTAAGCAAGTCCACAGTCCCTGAGCCTTTCCCCAAGAAGATGGTAAGTCCTAAATATTTGTTCCAAACAGTACTTATGAATCTGAGTACTGCTTCTAATAGCACTGCAAAAGCTTAATGCTCATTTTGCATCAGTTCACCAAACTTCATTATTAAGGTACCAGCCTCACAATTTTCACTATTATTAGTCTTCTTTGAATTAATACTCCTACCTTTCTTGTTTTCAATTAAATGGATTCTTTAGTCTTTTCTAAAATATTCAAGATATCACAGATGTGTTAGTCATATATCTTTTAAATGTGTTAAATATGTGCCATCGAAATGGAAATATTCATCCATATTTGGGCTAAAATCTTCTCACAGGTACCATCAGTACTTGTCAATAGCTGTAGACAAGTATTCTGTAGAATCTGGTGGGTTTTTTTCTGAACTCTTCATCAGATTCCTTTAGATGCCATGGCAATAAATGAACACAAGGCTGCATCACTCCTTCTGCCTGCTCCATGAGCTCTGGAACCACCTCTCAGCAAGTTGTCTAGTGATAGGAGGAGTTCAAGACCTGTTTTTTCTCTTCCTGTTAGAAAGAACCACCATTTCCCACCAAGAGAATTAAGGGAGGGATATTTTCTCCATGATTCATTATGAGAGGATGTGAGCAAGAATGCAAACAGGGACTAAATGTTTTCTCAGAGTCTTCACTGTGCCCCAAAGTTCCACCGACATTTCAGTGTTTTTTTTTTTTTTTCAAAATAGATCCAGCATGGGAAGTTGTAAAGGAAAGCTAATCCTGTATTATTATTAAACTAAGAACTCTGCTTTGAACTCAACCCAGAAGTCAGACCATGCCTGTGCAACAGGCACTTGATAATCACTTCTTGGCTGCGGTTGACTGGTAATGTCCTCAAAACCAAGCCATCCTGGGGATTCCTGAAGTCAGAAGGGAAGTGAATTGTTTGAAAATAAAACACTCCTGCTTCAGGCCCGCAGATCGCTCATAAGACAGTGGTCTAATAATCCAAATAACTGTTTTGAAATGTATTTCAACTCCATTTTGTCAAACGTTTGCTAGCATCTTTCAGCCTCATGGATATAAGTCCCCTGATTTGGCTGCAGGCCGCCCTGTCCGGTTGTGTAACAGCAGGGTTTACACTGTGACTGCAGAGCTCAGAAGCTTCATCTGAAGTGCCATTGCTGCGATTCCTTCCATTCATTCCTGCAACCTTTTAACAAACAATTATTAAGCACCTGTTGAATGCAATGATCCAAGATATTCACTTCAGGGGATCTGAAGATGCCTTACTCATGCCAGCAGCTGACGTTTCTCAATCCAGAGACAATGCCAGGAACATTCAGTCCTCTTTTAGTTTATTAGGCATGAATCTCAGAATAACACAGTATGCTGTTTAAGTAAGAAATTTTTCAGAAAACCATTTTTCTTGCAAGAGGTTAAGTCAAAGACTAAAGGATTTAGTTACCGCCTTAACTGGAGATGCAAATAGGTGCTGATACCATTCAAAAAAGAGAGGTTGAGAAAAGTGACAAGATAAAGTTCATATTCTAAATGTTTGATCCCACTCACAGCAGCTTCAAAAAATACAATTTAGGCCAGGCAGGTGTATCCATATGCCTGGCATACAGCTAAGTACCCCAAAGCAGGTGGACCCCATCAAACCTTTGGCTACAAGGTAGTTCTCCTGGGAAGGAAGCCTCAGCCCTTGGCCCTGGAAGTTGATGTTTGGTAAAAATACCTGCAGGGAAGGAGGCCAGCTATGGGCAAAGATCAAGAAGATACATCACCATCTTGGGACATAGGGGCCTCGTGGCTGCCACCCCAGAAATTCTGACTTTCAACCTGGCTGTGCCAGGCAGTGATCCACAACGAACTCCAACAGTGAGGAAAGTTATCAACTGACCAGGCTGGTGGAGACTGCTCTCCTAGTCCCATAGCCTGAAGTCTCCCATAGCTGGACTTCACACACTGTGAAAGGTCATTCGGTGAAAAGTCTGTACTGTATATTATCGCATGAGAGTGTTTCAGCAGGCAGGGCATTTGAGCAGCTGGGGTCTTTTTGGAGAACTCACAGTACTTAAGTGGGGGTGCTGTACACTCCACTTGGGAGCGAGGCTTACCTGGAAGATGGAAAGCCACATGCCTATCAGCAATCCCATAGTGGAAGTCAGGGCTGCAGCAAGTTGCAGAGTTCACCGCCAGAGGGCAGCAGTGCACACCGACACAACGGAACCTCCCCATTTGAGAGAGGAGAAAACTGAGGTGGGAAGGGAGCTTAGCGATGTGCCCGCAGCTCACAGGGAGAACTGTGATCCAGTGCAACCCCCTGACTCAAACCCCACCCTCCGGACTCCTAGCCAGTGCTCCTCCACTGACCCTCCAAGGTCTCCAGAAAGGAACATTTTGGATGCTTTATGCATCTTTATTTAGAGCTTTATTTAGAGCTGCCTGGTCAAACCTGCAACATCTCCCCCCAGGGGTCACTGGATCCCCCCAGTAATTCCTGGAATGCTCTATTTTCCCTTGACCCACAGAAGAAATACATCACACTTTGCACCCCACACTTAGTACGTTATTATTGTTTAGTCACTCAGTCATATCCAACTCTTTTATGACCCCACAGACTGTAGCCCACTAGGCTCCTCTGTCCATGGGATTTCCCAGGCAAGAATACTGGAGTGGGTTTCCATTTCCTTCTCCAGGGGATCTTCCCAATCCAGGGATCAAACCTGCACCTCCTGCATTGGCAGGCAGATTCTATACCACTGAGCCACTAGGGAAGCCCTCATCTAGGATACTATAAACCATACACAAAACTGAAACACTTTTTTGCGAAGTCATATCCTTATTCCTGAGATACACTTGGATATTTTCAACTGTGCTGGATTCTGTGTCTCTTTTTTTTAATGTGAGGTGGATCTCCATCTACCACATTGACTTCACCACCCACTAACTGGTTGTCAAGCCTGGTTTGAATGGTGGCCTGGAGAATGATCCCCAAAGAATGGAGGATAAAGTCTACTGTGTTGATTGCCCTGTACATTCCAGGTCCTGCAGGCTTCGGAGGGGCTGACGATGCTGGGCTTTTCCAGCTGAGGAGGAAGATGATGGCCTGGGGAAGTACCAAGGCAACCCTGATTCACCATCCAGCCTTACTTGGTCTGTATCATGCCTTCACCCATCCTCTCAGCAAACATTGAGTCCCCTCAAGAGTTCAGCCCCAGGCTTTGCCTGCCCTGCCAGAATTTCTGGCTTCAGACATCCCTGTGATCCGCCTTCCCCTGCGTTCTGTGGCTCCTGGAACTGTATGGGGTCCCCGTTCTGTAGCTCTGAGTGAAGAAGAAGGTAAGGATGAAGGAGAATAATCCGAGGCCAGAGGGCAGAAGATACCTAGAACCACGGGGCCTTACCAGGTGGACACTGCAAGGGGAACTTTTCCGCTGGAGACCAGAATCACCCCCGTATCCCCCAACTCTGGCAGCAGCCCCTCCCCCCGGGGCACAGCTGGCAGATCTGCCGAGAAAGTCCTTCCTGACACTCTGCCAAATATTTCTGTGCTTGACTTCATCCCCTTGCTCCTGGCATCTGATTTTATGATGAAATTCAAAGGACAAGCCATCCCTCACTGATCAATGGCCCAGTGATGCTAAAGTCCTGCTTGAAACCAAGGGCAGTGTCTCAAATCTGGTTCCCTGATGTCTGGGGAGATTCCAGGTGAGACCTCACAGCTGGATGTAAGGATGTCACTTCAGTCCTGCCCTTCACCTCTGATAGGCACAAGTGGATAACAGTAAAGAAAATCCTTCAAATTCTTTGGGTGTCCACCAGGCACAGAGTGGTGAACTGAGTTTCATAAGAAGGAAGAGGACGCGTTCGGTCCAGTCCTGACTGCGCTTTCTCACAGGTTCGCGGAGGAGTGAAGCCAAGCACTGACTTGGGTACCACCCCTTGGGACCACCTGCCACGCATGTTCCCACCCTGCTCTCTGCAGAACACCACTCTTCACTTCCCACCTAGCACTGCATTTCTGGGCTCACCTGTCTGCTTGTCATAGAATGTTGGTACCTTGTGAGTAGGTCCAAGAGAGGCTACGCCGGGGCCAGGAGGTGAGGGAGGTGGATGGCCTCCAGAAGGTGGAAATTCATCCACCTCTAGAGGCTCCAGAATGGAACCCAGCCCTGCAGACGCCTGAATTCTAGCCCAGCGTCACACTTCTACAGACCCATAAGGTAATCAGCGTGAACCATGTCAAGCCACCCTGTGGTGGTGATTCGTGATGGCCGCAAAGGAAGCTAATATGGATTTTGGTCATTTTCTTTGGGGCCAGGACCCTGTGGGCATCTCTCTGTGCTTCAGAACAAGAGGAGACTTGGTCAGGCGACACGAGGGGCCTCCTGAACACCACGTCCACAGTGGGGATTATGGAGCTTTGTCTTAATGGGAGAGGGGTTAGAAGCTGGTTCCTTGAGGGCAAGAGGCCGCCATTAGGGAGTTATATTCTGAGGCTAAAGGATGGAAACAATTCTGGGTCACTCACACAGAGACCCACTCTCACTGGCTTTCTTTCTAGGAGAAGCTAACAGCCAAAAAAAAAAATATATATATATATATATATGTATATATACACACACACACATAAACAAAGAAACAAGGACACATTTGTACTTTGCAGAGAACCCAAAGGACTCTCAGTGGACTGGAGCTGGTCAACCATTAGCTCAGGGGCTGGGGTGTCAGAGACAGCCCCATCTGACCTTTGACCTGAATGACAAGTAGGATGCAGGTAGATCACGCTTCACCCTTTATGTGCAAAGCACTTTTCATGCGCTGTTTTAATCTCGTTCTCCCAGCTGACCTACAGAATCTGCATCACCTCTGTTTTACAGATGAGAAAACTGAGGTTCACAGAGACGGGTTTCTTGTCTAAGATAACACAGCCGACCACAAAAGAACGAGGACCAGACAGACGTGCGGTCCGTCGGGCTCTAAAGCTGCAATCTTTTCTATTCTGCTCATAAGGGCTCCAGTTGCATCCTTCTTGGAACTGACCCAAATGTTCCAGACAGAAATTTCTTTCCTGCTAGGTGTTGACATTTCGATCTTTCCTCCTTGGTCCGCTGGCAAGGGCACTGCACGAGGAGGTTTCCACCCTCACGGCCGTTGCTCACAGGAGAAGATGAAGCTGGCCAGCTGCCCCCGCCCCGCCAGCCCCCGGCCTGGCCTTGCTCCAACATGGTCCTGACCTCCTTCCTGCCCACAGTCCCCTTGGGCTCTGCCCTGGAGACCTGACACCCTCTCTCCCAGCGACCCTGTGCTGTGGGCCAGTGGGTGGGAGAGAGAGCGAGGCCAGATGGGCCAGCGGAGCCTGGAGTGACTGGCTGGTGGTATTCGAGCCTATTTTTATTCACACACACAAAAAAAAAATCTGTTCTGTATTTTATTCAGCTCTGGGGCAAGGAGAGGTCAACTCTCTTCACCTCTGCTGTAAGATGAGAATGGTGCAGGAAATGAAATGACAGGGAAGCCAGCCCAGGGAGAGGGAGAAAGGGCAAATTACAGGGAAATTAAAAACCTGTGTTCAGATCAGAGTGGAGGGTGTCAAGCTCCCCTTGCAGGGGGCCCTTCTCCCCAAGGCCGCAGGGCGTGGAGACGTGAGCCCTGTAGCCACGCTTGACAGCCACCACATGAGGCCCGGTGACTTAGCATGGTGGCCTGGCACACACATGGCCTCCTGAGGGAGGGCCTGCACCATTGTCCGTGCTTCCAGCTCCAGTAGGATCACTGGAAGGAACTTCCCTGAGGAGCAGAGCCCGAGAGCCTGATGTGTTGGCATGTGGCCCGTCTTTGCCTTTATCATGGTTACAGAGTCCCCTCAGTGTGCAAGGCACAGGATTCCTATGCATCTGAGTCAAAAGGCATGAAATTATTCAGAAACCCGGATAAAGTAGCCTCTGCTCCTTCGCCCCGCAGAGGCATAACTTCAGCTCCATTAAGGCCTACCTCCAATGCGGCATCCTCCCCTCCCCCTGGGGATGGAGCAGACACTGTGCTTTTGGTCCCAGCAGCCAAGAGCTGGAAAATGCCAGGCAGACACTGGTGCCCACCTTTCTCTTGACCTGGTGGACACAGAGACACGGCTGCAGTTCCATCCAGAAAATCATCATGGAGCACCTGTCACATGCTGGGCAAGCTTCGGCCCCCAGAGGTCCAACAATGCAGAGGGTAGAATAGACACGCTCAGCTCACCCCACAGAAGGCCAGTGAGTGAAGGGTGAACAGAACTTTCTACCAACTCTGGGAGCACAGAAGAGAGGGACTCATGTAGCCAATGGACCACGGGGAGCCCACTGGGCAAGGAGGCATGTGGGTGAGGCCTTAAAAGACAAGGCGGGGGGGGGGGGGATGGTTATTTTCTTGTGGTTTTATTTGTTTATTGCTAAAAGAATTGCAGAGGCAGAGCCTGGAGGAAGAGTGGACTAGCCAGACTGTGGATAGGAATGCTGACCAAATTCTAGGGCGTGTTTGGGGAGCAGTGGGGAGCAAGCACTGTGAGTTAGTCTCCCTGGGTGGCCACCATACATCACCCCAGACTGGGGGTTTCCACTGCAGAAATTCCTCTCTCTAGGCTCCGGAGGTTGGAAGTCAGAAATCAAGGTGTTGGCAAGGTTGGTCTCTTCTGAGGCCTCTCCCCCTGGCTTGTGCATGGTTGCCTTCTTTCTGTGTCCTGAACATGATTCATCTCACTGTGTGCTGTCTCTCTGTGCGTCCTGTGATGTACTAAGTCATTTCAGTCATGTCCGACTCCATGTGATCCTACAGACCATAGCCCACCAGTCTCCTCTGTCCATGGGATTCTCCAGGCAAGAATATTGACGTAGGTTGCCATGCCCTCCTCCAGGGGGTCTTCCCAACCCAGGGACTGAACCTGCGTCTCTTGCATCTCCTGCATTGGCAGGCAGGTTCTTTACCACTGAGCCACCTGGGAAGCCACCGTGTGTCCTAATGTCCTCTTCTTAAAAGACATCAGTTCCAGACTGGATTTGGAGCCCACCCAAACAGCGTCATTTTAATATAATTTCCTCTTTAAAGATAATTTAAATACTCAAATACAGTCAGATTCTGAGGGGCTAGGGTTAGGACCTCAGCACATGAATTTTCAGTTCAGTTGCTCGGTCATGTCCAACTCCATGGACTGCAGCATGCCAGGCTTCCCTGTCCATCACCAACTCCCAGAGCTTACTCAAACTCATGTCCATTGAGTCAGTGATGCCATCCAAGCATCTCATCCTCTGTTGCCCCCTTCTCCTCCTGCCTTCAATCCTTTCCAGCATCAGAGTCCCTTCCAGTGAGTCAGTTCTTCACATCAGGTGGCCAAAGTATTAGAGCTTCAGCTTCAGCATCAGTCCTTCCAGTGAATGTTAGGACTGATTTCCTTTAGGATGTACTGTTTGGATCTCCTTTCTGTCCAAAGGACTCTCAAGAGTCTTCTCCAATACCACAGTTCAAAAGCATCAATTCTTCGGTGCTCAGCTTTCTTTATGGCCCAACTCTCATGTCCATACCTGACTACTGGAAAAGCCATAGCTTTGACTAGATGGACCTTTGTCAGCATTTTAGGGAGACATAATTCATCCCATGACAGATGTTAGGTCAAGAAGGTGGAGCAATATGGTGATTAGAACCTTAGGCTGAGGTCAGATTTCATCATCTCTTGAGTGTAAAACTAATTCATCTTGCTTTTATGCTATTGGTTAATGTTATCAAAACAAACTCTATCGTCTGCTGTGTGCTAATGGATGTTAAGCAAACAAAAGACAGACGCTAGTGTTCCATGGTTGAGGTTGAGGAAACCAATTTCTTCCCTGCAGGTCTTCTCAGGGCCCTTGAATATGTTAACATGCATTGTGAATTCTCAAGAGGGAAGCATAATCACTGAAACCAATTTTTAATAACTAGGAAATACCACCAAAGGTACTGGGGAGTGAGCAAAGACTTCTGAACAGCAAAGCAACATAACCAAATCTTAAGTTTAAGGTAATTGCACTGGAACTGAAAAATCTTGAAGTTGATGGACCATCAGAGATGGTTAAACACCAGCATCTGGGTAAGGGTATGTTCCAGAAGGCCTGGCCTCCATGGGTAGGATAGCCTGTGACTGGGCTGAGCTCACCGGAATCATCGACCCTTCTTTGGTTCAACAAGTGTGAATTAGGCTCCTCCTGTGTACAGGCACTCCGGATTGCCAGCCTGTTTGTTCCCCAACTTGGAGATCCCTGCCAGTGTACACACAGCCCTCATCATCTGTGTCTCTGGGCAGGTTTTCTACTCTATGCAAAGATGGGAGCCTAAAAGCACCAGCCATCTGGGGCCTGCAGCCCTGGCTCCCTCTCTCCTCTTCAAATCTATGCCACGCCTGAAGCTAAGACCTAGGACGCATATTGACTAGGGCGCTCCTGGTGCCTCAAGGCTGAGTCGAGGCCCTGGTGCTCTCACCAACAAAGCAATTCACAAGAACTCAAGTGCAATCCTTCTGAAACAAAGGTCTCCATTGTCCAGCTCATAGGAGGCCCAAAAGGTAGAGACACATCCCTGGAGGCAGTCGTTCTCAGGAATTCACAAGGTTCAGTTGAAAGTGCTGAACTGGGAGAAATGGAACCCAGGTCTCAGACTCTAGGCTGAGGAGGAGCCGTGGGCAGATTAGCAGCAGAGACGGGGCTGGCCTCACCTGGCAACCTCAGGGATGCAGGTGGGCATCCTTTGAACAGGCTTCCTCCCCTGACCTATGTCAGGGCTTTGTTTGCATCCACACTAAGGAGCAGGTGAGGGGTGAAGCCCTAGAGGAGAGGAACAAGGGCCTGGGGGAGCAGCGTGCACAGGGGAGGGAGGGGGCGGGGTTGATAGCTCTGGGGTGCTGGGCACCCAACTGGCGGTAAAAGGCCAAATTGCACTGTCAGGCTGTGGTCTCTCAGCCAGACACACCAAGGCTTCAGAGGAATTTGATGCAGCCCCTTGTGACTGGGGGTTTGGGGAGGCATATCTCCTCTGTATAGAAAAAAATCCAGATTTTTTTTCTTTTAGTTATGTTTTTGCCAATAATACACCTAACACCCCTGTCCACCTCCCCAGGCTTCACCATCCCCACCCTGGATGCAGAGGAAAACTTTTACCCACATGACTTAGTAACTAAAAGAAAAAATAGAGCATTTCACAGGGTATTTTTTTCTGCTGCTACTACATGTTCCTGTGTCAAATGGTCCCATCAAAACATCAGTGGTCTCCAGGGCTAAGAGAAGTCCCCTTGCCGGGCACTCACTTCACCCCCTCCAACACCATGTGCTGTGATGCTTTGGGGGGAATCTGGCTTTGAGGCAGAAGAGAACCCCTCCCCACTTCTCTCATGGGCCTTTCTCAGTCATTCTCAAGCACCATGGATCCAAGGAATAACCTTCCCCAACCCAGCATCTTCCCTGGCCTGGCCAGCCTGCCTTTGGCATTTTTAAGGGTTCATCCCCAAAGGTCCAGGTGGCATAAATTTATGGAACCTTTCCTTCTAATTTTCTCTCTGGTTCTTTGGAGGAGAAAACATGAAGTACCCAACTCTCTACTATGAGCTTTCCCTGCCACAATGGAGGTAATGCCTTTGGGTGTCCCAAGTGGCACAGATGAGGCTTACATCATGCCATCACAGCCTGTTGCCAAATACCTGTAGCAAACAAATGAAGCTGACATGACTCAGCTCAGCTGTGGCCCAGATACTTTCAAAGGTCACTGCCCCCTGAGATGCTACAAGAGCCCTAGGCCTGACTTTTCATCCTGCCTCCAGGCAGAGTCTCCTTCTCTCTGGTCCATAGTTTCTTCTTCTGTAAAATAAACTGTAAGATTCCTTCACTCCCCAAGTCTATAATCCTTTACTTCTACAGTTGAATATAGTGTTAACCACTCAGTCATGCCCAACTCTTTGTGACCCCGTGGACAGTAGCCCACCAGGCTCTTTTGTCCATGGGATTCTCTAGGCAAGAATGCTGGAGTGGGTAGCCATGCCTTTCTCCAGGGGATCTTCCCGACCCAGGGATTGAACCCAGGTCTCCTGCATTGCAGGCAGATTCTTTATCTTCTGAACCACCAAGGAAGCCCACAGTTGAGTGTATATAATGTTTATTTGTGTGGAAAGAGGATTTTTTATTTTAGGACTTGAAAGTTTTAACTTCAGACTTAGTCATTTTGGATGATGTCACATTAATTCAAGGCTAAGTGAAAAGATAGATTATTGCTGTAGTATGTTTTTAAGGGGGAAAAAAAACAAGATGATTGGGGAAATTTCCTGCCCCCTCTAAATGTGACATACAGACTTTCTCTGCTTTGCATCTACAGTGGGATATTGCCTGTAGGGGGAGAGGCCAGCCCCCGACCCCCACCCCATGGCTCCCTTCAGAATCCAGATACCCACATTTCTCATAGAGGAGCAAGCAGTTGTGAACCAAGAATGAGTGAATCTGCTGACAGAGACCCAATCTCTTACTGGCTTCTAGTGCTTTGCCTGACTGTGCTTCTGTTTAGGGCAACTGGTCTTCTGTTTAGGGCAACTGCGCCCTGGGGCTGGAGGAGATTCTGGTCCCAAGGATTCCTGACTCACAAGGTTTACACAGATGTTTGGGGCCAAATTGTGACAGCTGACCGAGTAACATCACTGCTCTCATTCAGCTTTAAGGCCTGGTAGATGACAAGGGCAGCTTGAGCCAAGGGTGCTGAAAAGAATCAGCTGGTATCAGCCCCTGTGAGCTGACCCACAGTCCTTTTTGGGAAAAGCTGATGTGAAATAGAGTGTTGGGTTGATGTGGTTTGCAAACGCAAAACACTGCTACTGACGACCTCAAACCTCCTCAGATAGTTTTAGGGTTCATTGTTGGGAGAAGGCTCTGAAAGAAGAAGGGCCCAGGCCCTGGAGTAGACTTTGGGCCCTTAAGTAGGGGCGTGATGTTGCCCCGGACCTTTGCAGTTTCGCACTGAACCCTAATTTCAGGCTATGTGGTCAGGTTGGCCGGGACCCAGCAGGGCAGAAAGCACAGGTATTTCAGAACCTCCAAGGAGGGCGACATTGGCTGGTACACAGAGCCCCCTCACCCTCGGAGGCCAATGAGCTATCTACAGGGCTTTTCTGATGTGAGGCCAGGAAATCATGCAGGGTCCTCTTTGTTTCTCTCTGCAACTGGCCAACACATGAAGTCGCAGGAACAAACTCCAGCTCAAATTGTGAGTTTCTAGGTCACAAGAGGACACGGATTAATCAGACTATTTACCAACTGCTGTCAACACAAGCCGGAGGGAGCGGGCCAGTGGCTGCCAGCGACATTTTGTGGAGTGCCTGTGGCATGTTTTGTCCATCCTTTCCTTATTAAGCATTCAAATCCCCTCCATGTTCTCTAAAACTGGATCCTGTCATCTGCTCACCCTCTGAGCACCAGTAATCCAACACACATGCCTGGAGCCACCCGGGGCTGGAGGTCCCAGGGCCTGGTTTCCCCACATCATACACGACACACAGAGAGACACACTCCAGGCATGCATCACGTAGATGCTACAAAGCATGCGAAGCCAGAAGCCTCCCGTGAGACTCAATCCCTTTGCCGAAACTCCAGAAGACTTAAGTTGTCCTTACAGAACTGACTCACCCTGGCCCTCAGCACAAACGCCTAGTTCTCATAAGAACTTTCTGACGTTAGCAGGCAAGGGCCACCTCATTTTTTGTAGGGAGGGAGAAACTGAGGCCCAGCTGACCCAGTCACGGGATCCTGTATAGTTGTCAATCAAGGATAAAGGTAAAAGCAAGGACAGTTTTCTTACTCTACCCACAGAAATGTTCCTCCTGACCTCAGGGGGTATCATCAACCAAGACCTTGCCTCTGCTCTCTGCCCTACTTTGGGGGCTGACCTCTGCTCAACACTGACCTTCTCACATGCCCACTGCTCAGAATCTGGCAAACCCCAAACCTTGGCTATAAAGGTGACATTCTGATGGCAGTACTCTGTTGAAATTGGCTCATCCTGGCTCCTGACAGCCTGTCATTAAATATTCAGGAATGTTGCTAGTCAGGTGTTTAAAGGTTGGCATTTTGAAACTGATGCGAGAGCCAATTCATTGGAAAAGACCCTGATTCTGAGAAAGATTGAGGGCAAAATGAGAAGGGAGTGACAGAGGATAAGACGGTTAGATAGCATCACCGACTCAATCAATATAAAGCTAAGCAAACTCCAGGAGGTAGTGGAGGACAGAGGAGCCTGGCATGGTGCAGTGCTCAGGGTTGCAAAGAGTCAGACACAACGTAGCAAGTGAACAACAACAATTTTGAAACTGACCACCGTGAGCATATTTATACCATGGAAACCGGCAAATGCCAAATGCCACACATCAGGGACTTTCTTTCCCCCTAGAGAGATGGCTCATCAGCACATCACTGCTCACTAGAAAGAATCACTGATTTCAATAAGACCTCAGGACTTTGTGAACAGAGGGCATTTCTCTCAGGATTCCCAGGCAGACAAAGAAGCTGACTCTAGTAAGGCAGATTTGGGCAGTGAGATTGGGGAGGGTGGCTATATCAGATTACTTACAGAATCCACAGCGAATCTGGAGAATCAGAATCAGGAAAGAGGCTGGAAAGAGGCTGAGTATGGTCAGGCACGGTGTGCCGGACCAGGCAGGGAAGGCACCTGATGCTTGCATCTCAGTCCTCCTGCCACGGGCATTACACCTCGACCCCGATTGCTTCCCCCTTTGCAGAGAGAATTCTAACTGCCCCTGCTCATTGACATGCTTTGCTCTGGCTCTGAATGGGTGCATTTGATTAGCTAACTTGGAGTCATATCTATAGCTCCCAGTGGTCAGGGTCATGAAGAATAACTCTCGGGCCTTTTCTGCTGCTGCAGCAGGAAGTAGGAAGCTGACAACATTAGTGGATTTCCCAATGAAACACTGAAAAAGGCTCCCCTCATTCTGTAGGCTGCTGAGTTATTGGTCCTATGGTAGCAGTGGAGAGTGAGGGCCTTAATGAGTCCTACCCTCAAATCTCCTCTACCCTGACATAAGATCTTCTCTCCCTGCCCACCTAGTTGTGACTTTTTACAACCCAGTCTGCCTATTAGTGAATAAGATCCCTCTCTGAAATGAAATACCCTTCCCCCCTTCCTCCAGGGCTCGAGTGGCATATTAGTCACTCACACTTTAGTGTGGGTCAGTTTAATCTGACATTTTCCTCTTATCCTCTTCATTCAGCTCAACTAAAAGAGTGGGAGTAATTCTTGATCACATACATTAGTGGAAGAGTTAAGCATGGATAATTCAGAACAGCAGGTAATCCAAGAAATATTTCCATGTGGCTCTGGGATATAGCATATGAGTCATTACTTAGAGAAAGGCATTAGAATTGCCTGTGTAGATTGTCACTACACAATGAATGGAGAAAGGGCTGCCATAGTCCATAAGTCCTTTCAGGCAGGGGGTGCTATGTCACTTCAGTCGTGTCTGACTCTTTGCGACTCTTTGGACTGGAGCCACCAGGCTCCTCTGTCCATGAGCTTTCCCAGGCAAGAATACTGGAGTGGGTTGCCATTTCCTTCTCCAGCGGATCTTCCTGACCCAGGGATAGAACCCACATCTCTTAAGTCTCCTGCATTGGCAGGTGGGTTCTTTACCACTAGCGCCACCTGGGAAGCCCAGACATTCAGCTTACAGACTATAAAATCAGTGGCACCCCTTGGTGGTGTGCAGGGCACAAACCTGTGCAACTGTGTACATGGTAGCCCTAGTGGAGACTGTTCAGGGCTCTCTGAACAGCAAGAGAAGAGCGCTAGGAAGAGACGATACCAAAGGCAACGCAGAATTAATCTTATCACTAGAAGAGACCTGATAACTTGTAATGCATAAGAAGTAAACACTCATACTTCCTGGTGGGCTTCCCTTGTGGCTCAGATGGTAAAGACTCCACCTGCAATGGGGGAGACCTGTGTTCGATCTCTGGGTTGGGAAGATCCCTTGGAGAAAGGCATGGCAACCCACTCCAGTATCCTTGCCTGGAGAATCCCCATGGACTGAGGAGCCTGGTGGGCTACAATCCATAGTGTCACAAAGAGTCAGACAGGACTGAGTGACTAAGCACAGAAACATACACACAGCACATGAACACTTATAATAAGGCATCTTCATACTTGTCTAGACCCACCTGAATTCATAAAGGGTCTTCATAGTGTTTAACTATGCTTATGAAAAACAAAATGCTGGAGATCTTTTCATCATTCAAGGATGCACTGGTAAGAACGAGGGGCTGCTAGTAGACAAGTGGGATAACACTGAGCAGCTCAGTGGCCTGGTCCTCAGGTCACTGAGTCATGAGGAGCTGAGAGTAGAGAAGCACATGGCCCCCTGAAGGCATGTTCCTTTATGACATGTGAAAGGAGCTCACAGAATAACAAGTACCCGATGCAGAAGCCTTTGGTCTCTAAGTGATCCCACGTTTGCAGCCTGTTGTTGATTTTACTCGGAAGAAAGAAAGCAAATCACCACTTCTCTCTTGGAGGCACAAGTGCAGCCCCGCCCTGATTTTCTAGTTACCCCAGCAGACCCCACATCCAGAGCAGGAGTCAGAACTCAGCCAGGTCCAGAGCGTACATCCAACTTCAGGAGACCTGTGGAACCATCAGCTTCAGAGCTGGGCACGCTGTCCCCTGAGCTCTGGTTCAACTGGAATCAAGCTGGACTTGGGCCACTGAATCCAGAAGCCAGGCCCCTGGCTTGTGCTTGGGAGACCTGGGGCATAGTCCTGCCGCCACCCAGCTCACAGGGTAGGCAGAGAAAGCCCTTCCCTTTCTGGCCCCAGATGTAGGCTCCTCGAGCGGAGGCTCCTCGAGCAGTTCCTTCTGCCCACGGTGGCTGCTGAAGGGCTCAGGCTACTCCAGAGACCTATACCTGATCCACAGCCACATGCCTCACACAGGGCTGGCCCCGAGCCTAGACGTGGAGCTGATGTTGCCTGGGGTCTCCTCCTCCTGCCGCCTCCTGAAGTTCTACTCCCTCAGAGTCAGCCCAGGCTCCTGGTAGCCCACCACCCCAGGAAGGACCTCACATGAAAAATAAATGCAGATGAAAGAAACTCAGAAGGACATATTTTATAATCCAGCAGGGGGAAAAAGGCCTTTTTAGGCAGGTCACAAAAGCTTCATACTCATAAAATAGGAGATCGATAATTTTGACTAGATTTCTACATCAAGGAGAAAAATACCGAATGGCAAAAGAAAAGATAAATGAAAACCAGCTTTCCTGGTAGCTCAGTTGGTAAAAGATCCACCTGCAATGCAGGAGACCCCAGTTCGATTCCTGGGTCAGGAAGATCCACTGGAGAAGAAATAAGCTACCCACTCCAGTATTCTTGGTCTTCCCTTGTGGCTCAGCTGGTAAAGTATCCACCTGCAATGTGGAAGACCTGGGTTCAATCCCTGGGTTGGAAAGATTCCCTGGAGAAGGAAAAGGCTACTCACTCCAGTATTCTGGCCTGGAGAATTCTGTGAACTGCATAGTTTATGAGGTCACAAAGAGTCGGACACAGTGAGAGACTTTCACCTCACTCAGAAAAAATATTTGGAACTTGCATCACAGGTAAAATATTCATTTCCTTAAGACTTATAATGCTCCTTTGGAGTCTGAGAGATCTAATAAATATCATAGAATCTCTTTCCCTACCAAAATTCCAAACCAACTTGTAATAGACACAGGAATAGGTAAATGAGGATTCCAAAACCAGCTTTATTACTGACAGAGCTTTTTTAAAGTATTTTTAAAATTAATCTTATTTACCTGTTCCTTGGCCAGATCCCACACAGCATGTGGGATCCTAGCTCCCCAGCCAGGGACTGAACCCATGCCCCTTGTATCGGATGTGCAGAGTTTTAACTACTGGGTCACCAGGGAAGTCCCCTGACAGAGCTTTTGGAGAACACGGTTTAGGTAAGCAAACCATAGATCTCCTAAGGCCAGACCCTGGAGGGAAGCAGATCTCCTCCCAGATCACAGACAGCTTTGGAAACCCACAGGCCTCACCTGGCCAGAGCAGGGCCTTTGTCACTAAACTGACAGCAGAACCAGAGGCCACCAGAAGCACCTGTGTTCTGCAGGTAAGCAGATCCCAAAGGGCAGGGAGAGAGGCAAGTCCATCCTCTTCTTCATCCCAAACTCACCAACCAGATAATTTCCTTCTCTTCTCCACAGCTGAAATGAGTGGCAGGGGTGGGGGTGGAGGTCAGAAAGAAAACAAGACTTACGTTTACTGATGTCCTTGAACTCAGAAATATAAAGCATGGAGAAGAGAAATAAATCCTGCCCCCTCTTTCAGTTCAGTCGCTCAGTCATGTCCGACTCTGGGACCCCATGGACTGCAGTACATCAGGCTTCCCTGTCCATTATCATCTCCTGGAGCTTGCTCAAACTCATGTCCATCAAACTGGGGATGCCATCCAACTATCTCATCCTCTGTTGATGAGTTCCAGTAACTAGTGCCACCTGGGAAGCCCCCCTAAGTCAGTAGAAAAATAGCATAATACAATAGAAAAACAGGAGAAGATCTGTACAGCAGTGCAGGGAAAAGAAAACTCAGACACATAGACAAACATATATGAAAGATGCAAAACTTCACTCACAATATAAAAATCCAAATTAAAACCACCATGAAATGTCACTCTGTATGAATCAAATTGTCAAACCTTTTGTTACCACACCGTGCTGGTGCACGTGTGGGCAAGTGGTACTCTCGGACATTGCTGGGGAGATGACGCAGCTTTCATGGAGGGCAGTCAGGCAGTAGGAGTCAAATTTGCAAAGCAGTTACCTTTGACCCAGCACATTCACTTTTAGGTCTTTATTCCATAGATTTGAGATCCATGATATTCAGGGCAGTATTGCTCTTATAAATGCAAAAGATTAGAACCAATCCAAATGTGTATCAGGCAACCAGTAAGATAAATTGAAGTATATCAATGCAATGTAATGATACAGAGCTATAAATAGTTTTAGGCAGTTCTATACATCCTAGTATAAAATGATCTCCAAAGAAGTAAAATGAAATAAAAATGCAGATTTTTTTGTACAAAATGCTACTATTTTCTTAAAAATAATAATAATACATGTGTTTAGATATGCATAGACTCCTTCTAGAAGTTCACATAAGAAACTGGTTCCTTTAGAGAAAGAAATTGGAAGGCAGGGGATAAGGTGAATAAGATTCCCACTTTTTTCTTTATCACTGTATGATGAAAAGGACCCATAGGATGAGTAAGGCTGGCTATGTTTTCCCACTTAATGTGAATTTTTCCTAATGGGTGCCTTTCACCCAGTGGGGACCTGGTGTCATGATCTGGTGCATTTGGGAAGAGGCTGCTTTTGGAACTAAGACTCTTGAGGAGAGTGGACAGGACTGATGGGCTATCAGCATAGTAGGTTTTGAGTAGCCAGATCCCAAACACACACACACAGGAGAGGTAAGAGCAAAAGAGGGATCAGAGATGAGGAAAAACTTACCAACTAAGAGGCTGGATCTGCTAAATTCTAATGCTAGAGGCATGTCCAAGGACAGGAAAATCCATGTCCTGCTCTTCAAGCACATGCTTCAGAGCTACGAATAAAGACAAAAGGCTTTTAAGCCACAGCCTCCTGACTGCTCACTCCCCAGCTACTGTGGGAGGTGTTGAAACAGCCCTTCCATCCCACTAGAATCTGGAGAAAATCATCCTGAGAAGAAACCACAGCAAAGAGAAGTTGTTCACTGAGGGCCATTTATCAGTGGGAAGCCTCAGTCACAGAGCTCCATTCCTGGAGTTGACAATGGCCCCCAGAGAGCAGGCATCACAGTGCATGTCAGGACCAGGAATATCAGTGGATCCAGTGGGCCAGTGCAGCTGCTGAAGAAGCCACACAGCATGCAGCCCACAATGCCAGATTGTATAGCTATGCAGTAGGGGTACATCTGTGAGGGTATAAAGTATGTGTGATGGTTGATTTTATGTGTCAACCTGACTGGGCCATAGGTCCCTAATGTTTGGCCAAACATCATTCTAGCTGTGTCTGTGGTGGGTATTTTTGGATGATATTAACAAGTGAATCAGCAAACTGAGTGAAGCAGATTGCCCTCCCTAACATAGGCAAGCCTCATCCAATCAGTTGAAGGCCTGACCAGACCAGAAAGGCTGACTTTTTTTTAAGTAAAAGGACACTCCTCCTGCCCCTCTGTTTGAACTGGAACATTGGTCTCTTCCAGCCTTCAGACTAGGACTGAACTATTGGTGCACACACATGTGTCTGTCCTGGGCAGTCACCCCTTCAGACTCTTCAGGCTTTCATCATTTCCACCACATGCAGGGGTGCAGCAACAGGACAGACTGCTAGCACGCACTCCAAGATGCCGTCAGTTCGGTTCAGTTCAGTTCAGTTCAGTCACTCAGTTGTGTCCGACTCTTTGCAACCCCATGGATCGCAGCACGCCAGGCCTCCCTGGCCATCACCAACTCCCGGAGTTCACTCAGACTCACGTTCATTGAGTCAGTGATGCCATCCAGCCATCTCATCCTCGGTCGTCCCCTTCTCGTCCTGCCCCTAATCCCTCCCAGCATCAGAGTCTTTTCAATGAGTCAACTCTTCGCATGAGGTGGCCAAAGTACTGGAGTTTCAGCTTTAGCATCATTCCTTCCAAAGAAATCCCAGGGTTGATCTCCTTCAGAATGAACTGGTTGGATCTCCTTGCAGTCCAAGGGACTCTCAACACTCTTCTCCAACACCACAGTTCAAAAGCATCACTTCTTCGGCACTCAGCCTTCTTCACAGTCCAACTCTCACATCCATACATGACCACAGGAGAAACCATAGCCTTGACTAGATGGACCTTAGTCGGCAAAGTAATGTCTCTGCTTTTGAATATGCTATCTAGGTTGATCATAACTTTTCTTCCAAGGAGTAAGCGTCTTTTAATTTCATGGCTGCAGTCACCATCTGCAGTGATTTTTGGAGCCCAAAAAATAAAGTCTGACACTGTTTCTACTGTTTCTCCATCTATTTCCCATGGAGTGATGGGACCGGATGCCAGATCTCACTGACTTCAAACCTCACCTCCCTTGCTAGAGACCTTTATACCCACGAATGCTATGTTCTGTTGCTGGTGGTGGTGTTGCTTAGTCATGCAGTCATGTATGATGACTCTTTGCAACCCCATGGACTGAAGCATGCCAAGCTTGCCCTGTCCTTCATCTCCTGCAGTTTGCTCAAGCTCATATCCATTCAGTCAATGATGCCATCCAACCCTCTCATCCTCTGTTGCCCCCTTCTTCTCCTGTCTTCAATCTTTCCCACCATCAGGATCTTTTTCAATAAAGCTCAGGTTCTAATGCTATGTTCCAATCTGTCCAATTAACTTTTCCAGAAGACCATATGTTACAAACCCTAGGGTGTACAGGGACATAGCTGGTAACAAAAAATGTCTAAAATGTAAGTGGTGGGGACTGTGACAAGATGGAGAGTGGGTACCTCATCAAGCACAAATTCAAATTTTGATTAAACAACATGCTGTCAAAATGGAACACATTTTTGTGAACTTTGAAGGGCTGTAAGCTTTCCATGGCTTGTTACAATGAAAACTAAAAGTTTTCATTAAAATAATGACAAACAATAGCACTGTACTTAACAACCGAAAACTTCTCTAAGACAGAGAGTGAAATAAAAATCCTTATAACAATCTCATGAGGGAGGGGCTACTATTTATTTTACAGGTGAGAAAATTGAAGTGTAGAGAGATTAAGTAGCTTATCCAAGATCACACAGCTAGTAGTATTAGAGTCAGAACTTGAACTTCAGTAGTCTGTCTGCAAAGCCATTGAAATTGGGTTTCTTATGAATTCTAAAGGTGTAAGAGAACTGAGCTCCATTACACAATGATTATTTACATCCTTGGCTGAACCCCTACAAAGTGCCATGGAATCCTGAGCATATATCCAGGGAGTTCCAACCCTATGGAGAACCAATCCCTGTCAAGAAGTTCCCTCTTCTATCAATGGGGTTTACTTGGGTTAGTTGGATAATTGACTCTGTTCTTCACTTCCTTCAGTGTAGATGGACACAGTGACCAGTAAAGGCCAATGTCTGTCTGATTTGAGAGTCAAGGCTTTGACAAAGTGGGACACTCCCGATGTGGAGGGCATTCTCCACACAGCTTTGTGACTGTATGGAGTCACAAAGTCCCAAACCACAAGGGTCTTCAACTGTGAGCAAATCTGGCTGGAGGTGAGGATCTCATAGGTTCATCTGGGCCCATGAAACAAAATTAAATGTAGGATTTTAGGGCTTGTCTTAGATAGCACAGGCGGCTTTAACAAAATATTAATGCTTAACTAAATACTTAATTAAAATATTAATGACTTAAACAAATGAAGGCTGGGAAGTTCAAGATCAAAATGCCAACAGATCTGGTGTCTAGGGAGGGCCCTTCTTCTGACTTGTATATGGCCATCTTCTTGCTATGCCCTCTCATAGCAGAGAGGGCTCGGGTCTCTTTCTCTTCTTATAAGGGCACTAATCCATTATGGGGGTTCCACCCACATGACCTTTATCCCCGATGAAGGCTTCAAATTATCAGTGTGGGAGGGACACACACATTCAGTACACAGCAGGGTTGATGGCGAGTACAGCTATGGAAAACATACCTTGACAGAGTGTGCCATGCTTCCTGCACACCCTCAAGGCAGCCCTGCCTGCCTTTCTTTTCTGTCTGACCACCTGCTTTTTGGCTAATGACATGTTCTATAATTCTGAGGAAGCTCAGTCCTCTCTTCCAAATCTCTATTCCCAGACCATTGCATAACCTGAACCTTCACACCCATTCTTCAGGGAGAGCAAGGACTTTACACACAAGCCAAAGGTAACTAGAAACCCCTTTACACTTACGGTTACAAGATTCACCCCCGAGGACCTGCATGTTTGAATTCTATTATTGTCTCCATTTGCTAAAAGTCAAATAAAGAAATTGCACCTGAAAAACCCTGAATCTTCTTTGGTGCTTGGAGTTCCAGGGTGTCAAACTGGAGGTTAATTGTATCCTCCTGCACAGAGGAGAGAGCCGAGGAGCTAGAGAAGTAGCTTTCCAAAGCACACAGCTGGCCCTGGATATCTTCCCAGCTCTGCCGGGGAAGGAAGGGTGGGTCACTCCCCAAGGGCCAGGCAGCCAGTGCCTCCCCAGGCAAGGTGTCCAGCCAGAGGAATTCCATTGCCCAGGCTCCCTAGCAGCCCTGAGGCCAGGCATGCGGGTCAGTCAGGAGGCTGCTGCTGCAGCTTGGAATCACTGCCCACCACCAATTGGTGGTAGCACTTTAGATCTCTCCAAGGGGCATGCCTTATGGCTCTCATAGCCGTACAGACAGCCAAAAGTGCTGTTTAAGTGACTAGTGATGTATTACTCAAAAAGCCTTTTCAACCCAATGGCATTATACAATGATTGCTTATTATTATTATTTATGGGTCCCTTGCTGTTCTTCTGAGCCTTTTGTGCTTTTGCCTAGAGAAACTTGGGCTTCTCTGGTGGCTCAGATGGTAAAGATCTGCCTGCCATGCAGGAGACCCAGGTTTGATCCTTGAGTCAGGAAGATCTGGAGAAGGAAATGACAACCCACTCCAGTATTATTGCCTGCGAAATCCCAGGGACAGAGAGTCTGGCGGGCTAAATTGCATGAGTCGTACATGACTGAATGACTAACAGTAGAGAGGAGAAGGCAATGGCACCCCACTCCAGTACTCTTGCCTGGAAAATCCCATGAACGGAGGAGCCTGGTAGGCTTCAGTCTATGGGGTCGCCAAGAGTCAGACACGACTGAGCGACTTCACTTTCATTTCTCACTTTCATGCATTGGAGAAAGAAATGGCAACCCACTCCAATATTCTTGCCTGGAGAATCCCAGGAACAGGGGAGCCTGGTGGGCTGCCGTCTATGGGGTCGCACAGAGTCAGACACGACTGAAGCGACTTAGCAACAGCAGCAGCAGCAGCGAGGTTGAATGGGCCCACCTGGATAGTTCTCAGTTAGGTCTCTTACGCTATTGTGGGCAGGCAGTGGCTGAGGCAGGAGACGTCTTTGAGGCTTCTTCTACTAAGGGAAGAAACTGGGACCCCAACTGAACAACCCCAGCACAACCTCTCCATGTGACCTGGGCTCCCCTTACTTCAGTCTTAATTAAGGTTCTGCTCTGTGATGAGAGAGAAAGTGAACAAGGAAGTTTAGATCATGGTATCCACTTGAGAGAGCGCACCATTAAAAAAAAAAATCAAGAAGAATTGAAGAACCCCAGGAGGCAGCATGTGCAAAGAGAGTGAGATGAGTCAATTTCAGCCTCGAGGACGCGTGAACCCACCAAGGGAATATACTGGGAATGCGTTATGAACTTACATCACTTTTCTTCATGCCATTTTTCTTCATTGCTGTGAGCAAGTATGTTTATTTTGCTTGTGTTCCTCTTGTTACGTGTTTCTGTTAAACTGGAGTGAGTAGGGCAGGTGATGAAAGGAGTTTGGCCCCCCATGTAGGATTGGAGAAGAAAGATCCAGGATGCACTAATTCCTGCCCACCTGTAAACATTTGTTCTTCTCTTGTGGGATTGAGGTCACTGACCTGAGGGAGGCAGGGCAGTGCATAGCTGGTATGTGGTATACAGGGACGAGAGCTAATCTACAAGTCTTGTCTAAGGCATCTGGGGGCTGAAACAGCCCAAAGGGTGTCCCAGTCAAACCCCAGGACAGCACAAAGTGCCACCCATCTTGGCAAACAAAGCTCAAATGGTGAGCTCCACGTGTACAGGCTGGCCTGAGAGTGAGAAGCAGCCAAGGGGCAGATGTGGGTTGAACTGTAATCAAAGGGCTCTATCACGAGCAAGGGGAGCAGGGGAAGGAATGCTTGCTTTTGCCTTTATTGTATTTAAGCCATGTGGTATTTTGGTGAGTCAGACTGTCTGCCAAACAACCTAATCTCTGCTTAACTAACAGTGATGATGGTCCAGATGCTATAGCTCCCACGTGGCAGGCATGGTGCTAAGCACCTCCTGTGCATATTTTCTTTAATCTTAACAACCTGGTAAGGGGTTATTATCACCATTTTATGGATGAGAAAACTGAGGCTCAGAGTGGGGAAGTATTTGTTTTTGATCAACAGTCAAATTCTGACCTTCAGCAGTCGGACTCTGCACCAACAGGAGCTTTCTCTGGAGCCTCCATGAATTGCCCACAATGCACTTGTGATGATGGGTTTTATCCCCCTTTTATTACCAGTGAGAAATTGGAAAATAAGTGACCTGCCTAAGGTCCAACAAGCAGAATAGGGATCTGTCCAACAAGTGGGTAGATGGCAGAATAGGGATCTGAACACATTCTTACTCCCCAACCCAAGCTCTTTCCACTACTCCAAAGACTCTTACTTGCGGGGTGTCCTCCTCTGCAGACTCGAATGGCTTGGTACAAAGTTAAGGAGGAAAAGAACACAAAGAGAGCTCCCCGAAGCCCCAGCCAAGGGAAGAAAGCAGATTGTTAACGGAGGTGAAGGGCAGGGCAGGGAGCAATGCTAACCAGATGCCATCTCCCATTTTTCACTTAAAAAGAAGAAAATCACCTTGTCATTTTTTAAAATTACCTCTCCTGAAGGGGGAAAGGAGCAGGTACTCCAAAGGGCTAGACACCTGCTTTCCTCACCGTCTGCTTCCAATCTGTATCTGGCCTGGCACATGTCTCCTATGCCTGGGATGTTTTAAGGGGCCTTCCTAGCTGGGTCCAAAGAAAACATTCATTTTGATTACAGAAAAGAGGCGCATCTGCTAGCCTGGATTTGTGGGAGAACCCATAATCCCTGCAGTTTACCTCCTATTAGCCTTCTTCTCCAGGAAAGAAATGTCCTGCTCTTTAAAGTCAGGGCCATAAAATTGTGACAGCTCGCTTGCAAGCAGAGCTGGCTCTGGAACATGAAACAGCCCTTCAGATAAAATATACAACTCAGGTGTGGGAGTGAGAAGGCTGGGGTTTTAAAACTGAATCAGCTGTTAGTTACGTTTTGTTTTATGGCTCTATCTGGGCAGTTCCCTACTGTAGAGCATCACCAGTTCCAACATTTTGGACATATTTCCCATTAGCCCTTTATTTGAAATTTTATGCTTCCCCTCATAAAAACCTTCAGCAGATTAATGTGCTCGGGATGTTTATTTATAAGTCCAGCTGGTCTCCCTTCGAGTTGCTTTTATTGCTGAGTTGCCTGAGCATGCCCTTTGTGTAGCAGCAGAAGGATGGGACTGCAACCCAACAACCAGCGTTATCTCCGAGACAAGGGGACACATGGCAGGGGGTGGGGGCAGGGGTGATGGAGAACACCAGGTGGGCCTTTGAGGTTTGCCACGTGGTGAGGTCCTCCAGAGCCTTCTTTGGCCTGTCTGCTGTCATGTATGTTGGGAATGGGCTGTGTGTGGCAGGAGGTATAGATGGAAACTGAGACAGCCACCCTCATCTCCCAGAGGGATCTATCCTGTGAATCCTCCCCTCCGGCACACTGGGACAGGCTTGACTTCGTTCAAGCAGGAGCTGTTCACCCTTAGCTGAATACTGGCCAAGATTGCCAGTATTACTCTAATTTTGGATGAAAAATCATCACTTCTTTTACAAGATACATGATAATCAAGTGTCTTGTAAATTTCTAAATTTGTACCATTCTTTCCTCCCTCCTGCTTCATTATTTTTGCACTAAAACAAGCAGCATCGTTATTTTTTAAAAGATCAAGCATCATCAGGCTTGTTTTGTTTTTTTTAGGTGTGTGTGTACTTTTATTAAGGACCACCACGTTGTACGGTCTTGCTGCATACTTGGCTTCTTAGGTCTTACAAGTGATAGGAACACTTGGAGCAACATCAGGGATGAGAATTCCTCTAGCTTCTACTATCTTTCTCCAGATTGGAGGCAACACTGTCCTTTGACCTTTAGAAAGTTCTGTCTGCTATTGGCATCAGATCTGCCTCTCTGCACATCTATCTTGCAAGTCCTACCCCTGCCCCCCAGGCTACATAGCCTATTTCCTCTCCTTCTTCCTTTAGAGAGATTTAAGGACCATGCCTAGTCCCTCTGAATCATCTTTTTCTCATGCAGTATGTCCTGTGACTTCCCATGCACTGAGTGAGAATCCAAATGACTGCTGGCCACATTAAGGCTTTTCCATCTTCCTTGGACTAATGGGTTCTTCTGTCAGCGAGACTCCTAAGCCCTGGTCACACATGCCAGCCATTATGCAGTTATGCACTCTTGGCAAGGACTATCTCTGAACTCATGCTCTGGGCTCCAGAGAGAAATATTTTTTTATCAGTCAGATGCCTTTTGGTTATCCAGGGATTATAAGAGGCAGCAGACATTGAAACCAAAAAAAGAACGAAAAAAACTTTATACCAAATGGCAAGAGAGTGATATTTGTCTTGCCCTCGCTCCCAAAAATGTTTGGTGATGTCCAATAGCAGAAGAAAAGGCAATCCAAGTATCAAACAGTAAAAATCATTCATGTGGTCTTTGGAGAGACAAACGCTCCATACCCCACCCCCAAGCTCGCTATGATCCCCTCACCTCCTTGCTGTGTAATCAGTGCTCAAAGGCTCTCTGAGTGTCAGGAAGCTTTCACCAGCCCCTAAAACCCCAAAGGCCAAAGGAAGCAGGGTTAAAAGCAACTGTGGTCATGACCTCAGGTCATTCAGGGAAAAGATGAACAGTTGTTGGCATAAATAATCTTTTAAAATACTGATGATTTTAACAAAGATGTAGCCCTGGGACCTAAAATTTTCCATTACACCCATGGCAAGACAGAAGGCTTTGGGATGTTGGGAAGAGCTGAGATCCATCCATCAGGCATCTGGAGCCTGGATCAAACCACACTTTGGGCACTAGGTGGGCAAGTCAGGGTGACCTTCCTGATCAGGTGTCCCGTGAAGGTACATGTGACCTCATTTCCATCAACCCCACCCACCTAATTAAGCTCCTGGATCTAAGTCTCTTTTTCCCTTAAACTAGCCCAGCTTACAGATTACAGTTCCTTAGGAAAGAGAAGACCTTCTATAAGAGCAGTCTGGAAGCAAATCTGAGCTATTTTCCATGCTGGCCTTACCCTGTCAGGCACTCCTAACCAAAGAGACTCCATAATATTGGAGGGTGAAGACTCTGACTTAGGACCACCAGGGAAGACTTCCTAAAGAAGAGGCCTGGGGAGGGAGGGAGGTGGGAGAGGCAGCAGTTGAGATTTGGGAGGTGGGCACCCTGCTTGCAGTGTATTTGCAGAGGGATGGATGGACATGTTCACTGTATAAAACTGTCTGACTCAGAAGAAAATCTGGGTACTTGTGAGCATCTGTGCTTCTGTAGCTAGGTGAATCTCCACAGTGCAGAACTGTTTGCTTAAGAAATTCTTCTGGCCTCTGAAAAGGGCTGGAGTCTGTTTTGATCTCTCCTGCCCTGCATCAGGGCTCCCACTTTCCTTCCCAGCACAGCCCAGAATGACACCCTCAGAACCTTTAGCTCTGACTTCAGGGGAAGTAAATCATGGTGGGTACCTTTGTCCAGCTGAGGCAAATCCCAGGACTGGGCTCTTTCCTCATAAGCAGCAAAAGAACCACAATCCTGGCTCTTGGGCTCCAGAAACTGCAGCTCTGGTGCTCTGGAGCCCTAAAGTGGCCTTTGCCAAAGTCAAATGAATCAGTCAGCTCCCAGGGAAGAACTGCTCAGAGGACTCTCAGCTGCTGGCCTTGCAAAGATAAAGCTCCTTCCAGAATTGCTTCTGATTAGAGCTATAGAGCCAAGTATGGATTTCATAGGCAATTTGAATGTAAGGAACTTCGGTTGTTCTCTACTGCTGAGCAGGACATACCTTCACAGACTGACAGATTCTTCTGTTGCCTCTGAGCAGGCCAAAAGCCCAGTCAAACCTCCCAGATAAATAAGAACCTTTCCCAAAGTTGGATTTACAGAATAAGAGATGTCTTCCAGAAAATGTCCCCATGTTCCCATCCTCTCCCAAGCCTCAAAGCCTGCCTCATTCAGTTGAAATGTCACATACACACATATACACACATACCTACACACAAGCATATCCAGCCCAGTATGTCTTAAGAGCATTGCTACTTCCCCAACTTACTTTGGGGGAATTCATTCACTTGCTGAGTAAGGCTACTTGGTGTGCTCTGCTTATGATAAAGATGTTAAGTGAAACAGAGCCAGCCACCCTCCTACAAAAGATTCTGAAGCCAATACAGTGTCTGTGAGTAACACTATGTGTATATTTGAAGGGATGTGAGAACACGGGGGGCACTGGACAATTGCCATGAAATCCTAAGGGAAGTAGGTGCCAAACAGATATTAGGATTGCATACATCTTGAATGTACAGATGTGAGAGTTGGACTATAAAGAAGGCTGAGCACCGAAGAATTGATGCTTTCAAATTGTGGTGTGGGAAAAGACTCTTGAGAGTCCCTTGGACTGCAAGGAGATCCAATCAGTCAATCCTAAAGGAAATCAACCCTGAATATTTATCAGAAGGACTGATGCTGAAGCTGAAGCTCTAATATTTTGGCCACCTGATGCCAAGAGCTGACTCATTGGAAAAGACCTTGATGCTGGGAAAGATTGAGGACAAGTGGGAGAAGGGGGCAACAAAGGATGAGATGGTTGGATGGCATCACTGACTCAATGGACATGAGTTTGAGCAAACTATGGGAGATGGTGAAGGACAAGGAAACCTGGCGTGATGCAGTCCATGGAGTCGCAGAGTTAGACATGACTTAGGAATGAACAACAACAATAATGTCCTCTGTGACACACCCAGGCCAAATTCTAGGCTTCCACAATTTCCAGCAGGGTGTGGGCAGCAGGCTGGTGGCACAAGGCCAGGAGGAAGGGAAGTGAGGAATGTGTCTCCTTGGGATCTGACAAGAGTGACAGCAGCCCCAGGAAGTGGCTCGCTGATGCTCTGGGGGTTCAGGATCCTGCCCAGCTTGCTGTCTCTCTCCTCCATCTCTGGACTTTGGGTCCCAAGTGTCCTCTATGGCCGCCCTCTCATCCTGATTCATGCTCCCCCCATCACAGGTCCCCAGGTCTGTCTTCATGGCCTCTTCCGTAGCCAGCCATTCCTGCTCTGACTTTGTGTAATCAACTTTAAAAAAATAGATTATTTCACAGTTACCAATGGCAGAAGTATTGTATTTGCTTGCTTTTGTCCAAAAAAAGGAAAAAGCACCCATAGTATAATTCCCTTAACTTGTACAGACCATTAGATTTATCATTCCATCCCATCTCGCTGGGATTGTCTGAGATTACCTCTAAACTCTATATAACAACTAACAATATATGGGAAAAGTATTAGTCTCATATGATAGCATGTGTTAGTCTCATATGATAGCCTTCCTCAGCAATCAATGCAAAGAAATAGAGGAAAACAACAGAATGGGAAAGACTAGAGATCTCGTCAAGATAGTTAAAGATACCAAAGGAATATTTCATGCAAAGATGGGCTCGATAAAGGACAGAAATTGTATGGACCTAACAGAAGCAGAAGACATTAAGAAGAGGTGGCAAGAATACACAGAAGACCTGTATAAAAAAGATCTTCATGACCCAGATAATCACAATGGTGTGATTACACTCCTAGAGCCAGACCTCCTGGAATGTGAAGTCAAGTGGACCTTCCAAAGCTAGTGGAGGTGATGGAATTCCAGTGGAGCTGTTTCAAATCCTGAAAGATGATGCTGTGAAGTGCTGCACTCAATATGCCAGCAAATTTGGAAAACTGAGCAATTGCCACAAGACTGAAAAGGTCAGTTTTCATTCCAATCCCAAAGAAAGGCAATGCCAAAGAATGCTCAAACTACCACACAATTGCACTCATCTCACATGCTAGTAAAGTAATGCTCAAAATTGTCCAGATAGGCTTCAGCAATATGTGAACCATGAACTTCCAGATGTTCAAGCTAGTTTTAGAAAAGGCAGAGGAACCAGAGATCAAATTGCCAACATCTGCTGGATCATGGAAAAAACAAGAGAGTTCCAGAAAAATATCTATTTCTGCTTTATTGACTATGTCAAAGCCTTTGACTGTGTGGATCACAATAAACTGTGGAAAATTCTGAAAGAGATGGGAATACCAGACCAGCTGACCTGCCTCTTGAGAAACCTATATGCAGGTCAAGAAGCAACAGTTAGAACTGGACAAAAAGGAGTACGTCAAGGCTGTATACTGTCACCCTGCTTATTTAACTTATATGCAGATTACATCATGAGAAACGCTGGGCTGGATGAAGCACAAGCTGGAATCAAGATTGCCGGGAGAATTATCAATAACCTCAGATATGCAGATGATACCACACTTATGGCAGAAAGTGAAGAGGAACTAAAAAGCCTCTTGATGAAAGTGAAAGTGAAAAAGTTGGCTCAAAGCTCAACATTCAGAAAACGAAGATCATGGCATCTGGTCCCATCACTTCATGGGAAATAGATGGGGAAACAGTGGAAACAATGTCAGACTTTATTTTGGGGGGCTCCAAAATCACTGCAGATGGTGACTGCAGCCATGAAATTAAATGACACTTATTCTTTGGAAGGAAAGTTATGACCAACCTAGATAGCATATTCAAAAGCAGAGACATTACTTTGCCAACAAAGGTCTGTCTAGCCAAGGCTATGGTTTTTCCAGTGGTCATGTATGGATGTAAGAGTTGGACTGTGAAGAAAGCTGAGCGCTGAAGAATTGATGCTTTTGAATCGTGGTGTTGGAGAAGACTCTTGAGGGTCCTTTGGACTACAAGGAGATCCAACCAGTCCATTCTGAAGGAGATCAGTCCTGGGTGTTCATTGGTAGGAATGATGCTAAAGCTGAAACTCCAATCCTTTGGCCACCTCATGCGAAGAGTTGACTCATTGGAAAAGACCCTGATGCTGGGAGGGATTGGGGGCAGGAGGAGAAGGGGACGACAGAGGATGAGATGGCTGGATGGCATCACTGACTCGATGGACGTGAGTTTGAGTGAACTCCGGGAGTTGGTGATGCACAGGGAGGCCTGGCGTGCTGCGATTCATGGGGTTGCAAAGAGTCGGACATGACTGAGCGACTGAACTGAACTGGACAGTGTGTGCATGCATGAATGCTCAGTCACATCCACCTCTATGATCCCATGGACTATAGCCACCCAAGCTCCTCTGTCCATGGAATTCTCCAGGCAAGAATACTAGAGTGGGTTGCCAAGTCCTACTCCAGGGGATCTTCCCAACCCATGGATTGAACTCAAACCCCCTGCACTGGCATGCAGTTTCTTTACCACTGAGCCACCAAGGAATAGTGGGGAGAGTAAATGAGACCATGAAAGATAACAGCCTTGTAAATGATCTGGTGCTGGGCATGCTGAAGTTAACACAATTATTCCCACCAGGTCCCTGCTATCTGGACCATCATGGGCCTCTTTCCTACCCCGAGGGTGTCCTGCCTGGAGCTCAAATCCTGCCCACTGGAGCTTGTCCAGAGCAAGTACTCTTGGGTCCTGTGAATCCTTGGGAAAGTCACTGCACCTCACTGGAGCTGATTCTCCTGGGTTCAACGGAGGGACCACAGAGTCGTCAAAAGACGACTCTGAGTCCCCTTCCAGCCTGATGTTCTACAATCACTGGTCCTGCTTCACACATAGATTCCCTGGGGAGAACAAGAGTGCCTGCAGGCATTGCTGAGCAGATATCTCATAGGCATGCGACCTGATCAGATGGGGCCTAGAGTGTTCACACAAGTGAAAACAGTCACCTCCTTTGCATGTTCTGGGCTGCAAGAGGTGAAGGGAACTCCATGAATTCTCTAGTTCATGTTTCACTTTTCGATTAGGAGAAAAACCGCAGAAAAATAAACCGTGTCAATCAGCCCTGCTGTGTAAACATGTAATTGATGATACCTTTGAGACAGTTTGCATTTCTTTACGGAGTGGCCGGTGACAAAGACTCCCCAAACCAACCTGCTCTTTTACCGTTATTTGGGAAAAGAACAAGGGAAGCATTTGTTTTACCTCTGGGAGCTTCTACAACCAGCCCCACGCTACTCAGACAGCCCCTCCGGGCATCAAGCCTGTGGCTGTTCTACTGAGCGGCACTCGCTCCCAGTTGCCAGCAGCCTGTGATGGGTTGGGGTGAGGCCTTGTGAGCACTGCTGTCCAAGGCCCCCACCCTCAGAAGAAGGACTGGGACCTCCTCCTTAGGGCCCTACTTGCTCACAAGTCACCTTTGTGCAAATCAGAAAAAGCCGGCCCCCATCTTTCAGATGTAATTCTGGCTTGGCAGGCAGACAGAGCCTTTGCAAATTAGAAAAAGGTGCCCCTACCTTCAGATCACTGGTCTGCAAACTTTTTCTATCAAAGGCCAGGTAGTAAATATTTTAGGCTTTGCAGGCCAGAAGGTCTCTGTCACAACTCCTTAACTCTGCCATTGTCACACAAAAGCAGCCAGAGATAACACATCAACAAATGGGTGGAGAGCTATGTTCCAAAATGTTTTTATTTCTAAAAACAGGCAGTGGACCTGATTCGACTCACGGGCTATTGTTTCCTAGCCACTGCTCCAGGTGAACGCAGCCCAGCACCAGGGCTTGGTAAATGGGACACAGGCTAAAACCCATCCACTGTTCTTCCCTTTGACTAGATGCTTTTGTACAAAAACTACAAAATCCTTCATGGTGGTTCTGAATCCCCAAAGTCTGGGAACCTTAGGGGACAAACTTCTTAGACCTCAAATGGACCACCCCAGTGAGTCTTAGCATCCTTTATCCCCAACTCTCTCCCACTCCCGTGGCCTCCAGATCTTAGGGTCAGGCCAATTAGAAAGCAAGTCCCCTACAGCCCCAAAGCCTCTTCCTCATCCCACTGAGCAGCCCCAAACCAGTGAACAGCACTGGGCATGGCTTTTAAAAACAGACTTCTATTTACCAAAGAGATAAAGACAAGGTCTATGAAGACAGGAAATCTAGCAGAGCCAAATCAAAGGGATTCTTGGATGAGCAAAGCTGCCTGCCTCCTGAGACCTCTTCTTTGGCAAAACACCAATTAACCAATCAGTAACTGGTTGGAGTGGAAGATTAAGACAGTTGGCAGACACAAGTTATTTCTGGACGTTTTCCAGGTTTTTTTTCCAACCAGTCTTCCAATTACAATTAGGATATAGCTGTGGTTTCACGCAAACTCGGAACAGTCCACAACCTTGCAAAGCAAGCAAAGTCTACAGAAAATCCATTTCTTACAGCACCAAAGAGCAGCCAGGGCAGCGGTTCCCAGGAGCACTGGTCTGACTTTAAGTGGAATACTTCATTATATTACTCACCCTTCATTTGACCTTCATAAATATCAAAACCTTACCACCCTGCATCCTGACATTTAATTCTTTCCTGTCATCTAATGAGGCCACATTTGTTTAGAAGGTCACTTGTCATTCACAACGCTGAGAGAGACATATCATTTTAATGAAGTTCCTAATTCAGAGGGTAATGAAATTGTGGACAAGATTACAACACATGCTGGCCAAGAGACAGTGGAGGCCTCGGACTTAGCCAGGCCTTTGTGGGATCACACCAGAAGAATGAAAAACAACCAAGCAAAGCTGGCATTCCTGCGTAAGCTGCAGAGCCTGGCCGCTGTCACTCTAAATTCAATTATCCAGAAGAAAGTGTGGATGCATGTTAATATATTTTACAAGGTCCTATAATTTATCATCCTTTGTTTTTCTTTATGAATAACAGATTTTTCCCTCAGCTAAAAACACATCGGGGGTTGGGTGGATGGGAGAGAGACCAAGAGTCACTTGCTTTTTCTTCACTGGAATGGAAGGTCATACAAAGTCTTCTCCCCAAGACAGGCTGGCAGAGAATTGCGAGGAAGTCCATGGCAGAGATCTGGGTTGCAGCTGCAGCCACATTTCAAGCTGGGAGAGGGAAATAAGGCATTTGGAATGCTCTAAGAGCAATGGTGGTTGACAGAGATGCCAAGCCCTGCTCAAATTTGCAGAAAATGAGGACGGAGCCTTTCTGAGCAGCAAGAGAAACTGTCCAGACACCACCCAGAATTCAGCCTAGGCTGACAAGCCTGCATACAAGGCTAAGGATGGACAACAAGCACACAGGGTGGTTGGGGCGGACAACACCCTCCAGATTGCTTGTTCCTGATGCACCACTGGACTCATCTCAGAATTCAGTCATCATCTCAGAACTCACGTCTCTGGCAGGAACCAATCTTTGCCCAAAGGCCACTGACAGCAGTGCTTTCTGCCAAGCCCACCACCCCTCACTAACACACATATGGGGACAAGCTTCCATGCTGGTTCCCAAGGCCAATATCACCCTTTGGTTTGGCCAGGAGAAAGGGCACCTTGTTGTCACTGATGCAAGTCTGGTCAAATATCTGCCTTTGGTGTGAGAGCATAAAGGCGCTGACTGCTCTGTTCTCAGATGGAGATATGAGAACAGAGGAAAGCACGCACTGGAGAGTGGAAGGGATGCTCCCACTGGAGCTGATGGTGGCCTTCCTGGGAAGCAGAAGGGGCTGCAACAGGAAGGGCAGGGGGACATCAGACAGACCATGTGCCAGCCAGATGAGGTTCTCCCTCAGGGACGGGGGCAGACTCTCTTTTCCAAAGATGAATGCAACAATCTTAGTCTCCCACAGGCTTTTCTGCAAGTTGATCTTGCCACTCTCCCACTCCCTTCAGTCCAGGAGGGCTCTTGACAGCTTTCACAAGTCGACCGTGGTGGAGATGGCGCCAGGCCAGTTTGGCTTCCTGCCTTTGGCTCACTGGCTCTCGGGACGCTCTCTCTGGGATCTCAGCTACCCTGCTCTGAGAAGCCCAAGCCACATGGAGAGGCCAAGTGTAGGAACTCCGTTAGGGTCGACACCTCCACTGAGCTCCCAGGTGATGGCAGCACCATCGGCCATCTGATGCCAGCCGCAGAAATAACCGAGCCATGTTAGACATCCTGCCCAGCGAGGCCTCAGACAACGTCAGCCCCAAGCACCAGCTGAGTGCAATCACATGTGGGACTATAGCGGGAAATCAGGCAGCTGAATCTGGAAAACCCACAGAACTTTTGAGAGATAATAATAAATTCGTCTTTTAAGCCACTAAGTTTCAGAGTGGTTTTGTTGCATATCAATAGTTAACCAACATTTAAGTACAGTATGAGCCCTGACCAATCAGAATGGATGCTGACAGGCAGTAAGGATGCAGCAGGGTCTTAGAGACCTCCTGCTGTGCCAGATGTTTACCTTCTAATTCCCAGAATGTGAGGTCCAGTGATGACTAAGGGAGGGGCGGGGCAGCAGAAGGGCACTCAGGGAGACAGGGGCCATAAGTGTTTCAGTCTTAACAGTTACAGACACATTCATGAGCATCAGCTGGCATTATCACTGGCATCTCTCATCCTGGAATTCAGACCCTCATCCTTTCTGGGCTGCATCAGATATGGGAAGGCAACCCGTGCTACTCCTGGGAGTAAAGAGCCTCCTAAGAACTCAACACTTTCTACCTTTTTAGAACTGTTTTCTATCCACAATCGCATTTGGTCTTTACAATGGGCCCAAGAGGCAGATGTCACTGGCCCCCATTTGACAGGTGAGAAAATTTAAGGTCCAAAGAAACTGGGAGGGACAGAGGCAATCACTGGAAGTATACTGGTCAGGATATTTTATTTCTGGTTCTGATGCCACCTCAGTCTGGGGCCTTAAGCCATTGGCCTGCCTTCTTGGAGCCTCTTCACCTCTAAAGTGAAGGAAGTAGAAAGATGATTTCTGAGGGCACACCTGGCATTACCATTCTCTGACTCTGTGACTTGCCTGAGGTCACTAGGAAGGGAACAGCAGCATCAGGGGTCATGGTCTCAAGGGCCCTGACTCCTTGTTCAGTGTTCATGTGACTGCGTCTACAGCTGCCTTCTTAAGACACCTCAGTGCCATCATGCAAGGGGGCAGCCCACCCCTCTCCCCAGGCCCTGGACGGGAGGATGTTTCTGGTCTAGAGCCAGAGAAGTGTTTCTCTGCATGTGCCTTGGGTCTTGGGCCTTCTGTTCTGATATCCAAGGACAGAATCTCTGGAGGAGGTATGGGGTTGAGTGGGAAGAAAGGATGGGAGAAAGATGAGGTAGGGGGTTCATACCAAGTTTCAGCCAGGTCTGCCCAGACCAGCTCTGAGTAAATCCTGCAGCCACCACACAGGAAGCGGCTAATCGGGGGCAGACACTGTCTCATTCGGAGGTCCACTGCCCCTGTCTTGACACGGACCTAAGGCAGCATTGGCAGGTGATGGATCTCTCCTGAGACTGTGCGGTTTCCAGGAAAGCATTCCAGAACCTGAAACCAGCTTCAAAGGAATGCGTCTCTGCTCACCCCCACCCTGGCGGGGAACCAGCCTGGGGCACCTTATTCTTATTAGGGCTGGAGATGTCTTGGACACTAAGCTTGAAAAATGCACCAAGGATTCTGACACAGATGGGGAATGGTGTGGCTGTGCAGAAAACCCCATTGTTGGCAGCACTAGACTTTCTCTGAAAGATCTTTGTGGCAAGTAATTTAACTCCTTTCTAGCTCACATTTTTCCAACTTTGAAATGGAAATGAGAAATTTCTTTGTCTCGAAACCTTGTGCCTGGGAGGCTGGATGGGACAGAGAGGGAGCTGAAGCTTCCATTACCTGCTAGAAGGGGCAAGGTACCAAATACTGCAATCAAAGGTGAGAATCTCCAGGTGAAAACAAAGAAGAGAGTCCAAAGTGGGACTGAGGTGAGAATTAGGTTGGAGAATCTGGAAAGATCAGGTTGGAATGAGCAAATGAACAGAAATGTGGACAGATTCCAAGGAGGATACCAATATCCCCTGCTCCTCCATGCCCTGCGAGTGTGTGCGGAGATGGAAGGAGGGGGCATTGGGTCATCAAAGCAACTGGGAAAGAGACAGGCTTTGCTTTAGTATCTATTTACTCTCATCTGAACCTGGATGTGAGGCTCCCAGGGGGTGCCCCACCTTGTGATGACCAATCTATGTATCAACATGACCATAGCACCCAGATACTAGGCACTCAGTATTGCTGTGATGGTTCTTTTAGACACAACTAACATTTAAATCAGAAGATTCTGAGTAAAGCCAACTGCTCTCTCCATCACGGGCCTCACTCCAACATTCTCAAGAGAAAAAAAATGTTGACGTTTCCCCAAGAAAGGAATTGTGCTTGAGACTGCTTACAGGTCAAGATTGCAACGTCCACTCTTCCCTGGATCTCAAGAGTGTTGGCCAAGTCTGCAGATTTTGGTCTTGCCGACCTGCATAATCACAGAGCCAGTTCCTTAAGATAAACCTGCCTCTAAGTATCTATAGCTAAATCTAACTCTAAGTTCTATATCTATATATATCAGAAGAGAGAGAATGGGAAGAAGTGATTGGCATGAAATCAGATTGGTGGTGGAGTAGTCTGAGAGTGGGTGATGAGAGCCCTGTGGCAGGCTTGTTTATCAGCACCTAGACCTCAACACACCTGGAAAATGCAGTCATTCCAGCAAGACCCACTCCTTGCCTTCCTCTCCTCTGTACACATTTTTCCCTGGTTGATCTCATCTGTCATTTCTCATCTTTTCAACCATGTCCTCTTCTTCAGTGATTCCCAGATCTTTGCCATTTATCACTGGCCCTGAGCTCTAAAACTCTGCTGAGCTCTAAAACTGTGTCCCCAACTCCTACTGCACAACCCATCTCAGAATACCATTGATCCCTCACACTCAACAAATATAATCTGAACTTACCATTCCCCACTTGCCATCCCTAAAGAAACTCTGATACTCCTCTTGGTGAATGGCATTACCATCTATTCAGTTTCCCAAGCCACTAATTTGAGAGTCAAGGATAAGTCCTTTCTGCACTCCCCCCACTCACCCATCCAATAATTATGAACTCCTGCTGGTGTTACCTGTGAGGATATTCCCAGTGATAAATTTACTGTCCTAATTTAGCACTCATCTCTAGTCTAACTACTCAAAGAGCCCCCAATCTGTTTCATTGGTCCCATCCAAATCTATCAGGAGGATGCCCCAAGTTACCCACTTCATAGTTAGATTCTAAAAAGCAGCATTTTCCCTCTTCTCAAGGTTGATGATAATATGTGGTGTGAACATATCTGACTCAAGGGTGGCTACTTGCAAGGCATTTTCAGCCAGGCTCCAAGCAGCTTGTAGATGCATCATTCTTACATTCTCAGGTCTGCTTGGAGCCTTTGGTCAATCGTCCCACACCAATCTAGACAGCCTAGCCAGCATCTTCTTCCATTCAACTCTATCAGAGGGCCCTCCTGGTCACAAGAAGGGAGGCAGAGACAGGTTCCCCAAGTGACCTGGTTAGGCTTCAAGGCAAAACTGTAGTGTAACGTGCCCTTCCAGATAAACTGGCCTGGACCATCAGCACCTTGGAGAGCTCTGACCTCTGTTGGGGAGTGAACTGGACCAGAGTCCTGGATTCTTCTGGGAGTGGTAGCAGGGAAGGACAGGGTTGATGCTGTACATCTCATCAACCAGATACCCAGCCTAACGATTTCAGGAATCTGAAGAATACGAGTGGCCCTGAGGTCAGCCCAGACTTAGGTTTCAGGGGCTCAGATGGTCCATGGGAGGCAGATGGTCGTGATCCTGAGTCCTGGCCAAGCCAGTTTGTTGCTAAAAACTAGTGCTCTCCAAGGTTCTGTGCTCAGACTGCACAGGATTCAGAAGCTTTCATTGTTTCATTTCAGGTTAATTGCCAGTAAAAAGACAAGTCATCTTTGGGAGTTATGTCATCTTTCTGAACTACTTGTCATTTGCTCTTTGTTAGTGGTGCCCACCTCTTTTGTTCTCACTGTGAACTTTCCAGCATCCTCTGCCCCAGCACCAGGAGGATGAACTGGGAAGCAAGGACTTCAGGGACATGAAGGCTTCAACTGGCCTCTGGCTCAATGCAGCAGGGCCTTATGCATTTGGGGAGGAGATATAGCCTCTGGTTGCACGTTCAGGGAACTCCAAGATCAATACACTAGGTTCATCTCCAGGGCTGCTCTTTGCTCCATTTGACCAGAAGCCTCTAAGCCAAAACTGGATGGAGGGATGGAGCTCCATGTGAAGACAACTATGTCTGGGAAGTCACAGAAACTGCCTTTGCTCTTCAGAGTTAACGCAATTGCTCCTCTACTCGCCTTTGCTCTCTCAGCTCTAGCCCTGAGCTCTCTGTGTGATGACCCTCCTGAGCTCCTATTGCTGAGTCATCACAGCATCTAAGTTGCTGACAAAGTGTTTCCCATTCTCCAGGGCCCCATCCAGTTTTCACAACAACTCAGAGATACAGAGGGGCTTTTTTTTTTTTTTTGTCATCCCTGCTTACTAACAAGAAAACCATGGATAGCATAGGTGACTTGTCTAGACACGCAGGACTCTTGACTCCAGCTACATGCCCTTTATAGTTTCTTAAAAACATCCAGCAGACCAGGATCTCACCATAGTGCCAAGAAACACTGCAGCATGGACTTGTAACACCACTCGTGAAAAAGCAAAATGAAAGAAAACTACCTTTTGAAGACTATGCTCATCTTCCCAAGGTCTGTCCAAGTCCATCTGTTACTCAGCCTCTTCTTCAACCTGAGCACAAGCTAAGTGCTGTCTCCAGAGCACAAGCAAAAGCCCAGTTCACTGGAAGCTTGTCAACAGCTTCCTCTGAGATTCTTAAGATTTCCTGGGGACATTTCCACCTCCTTACCCCTGAAGTTCAACCAAGGCATCAAGAGAAAAAGCACTTTTTAATAAAGACTCACGGACAAATATTGTTTTTTTTTTTTTTTTTTAATTAATTTTTATTTTTTAGTTTGTTTTGCTTTACAATACTGTATTCGTTTTGTTACACATTGACATGAATTAGCCATGAGTGTAACATGAACTCCCAATCCCGACCCCCTCCTCCACCCTCCCGCCCCACACCCTCTCTCTGGATTATCCCCGTGCATCAGTCCCTAGCATCCTGCATCCTGCATCAAACCTGGACTGGCAATTCATTTCGCTTATGATATCGCACATGTTACATTGCCACTCTGCCAACCATCCCACCCTCTCCCTCTCCCACAGAGTCCAAAAGGCCATTCTATACAACTGTGTCTCTTTTGCTGTCTTGCGTACAGGTTTATCATTACCATCATTCTAAATTCCATATATATGTGTAAGTATACTGTATTGATGTTTTTCTTTCTGGCTTACGGACAAATATTGTTGATCCCTGTCTATTCTGTCAAGCTTACCTTTAACTTTTCACATACAAAGTCTTTAGAAAGAAGATTTGAATCCAATGGAGAGAGAGACCTTCAGCTTTGCCTTCATCTTTAAATGCCTGAGAGACGTGGCCATAAAGGGAAGATGTTCCTAATTAGCCTAAGAAATTATTTTGGAGGGGCTTATTCATCCACAGCTGTGATCAAATAGCAGCTGAAATGATGCACGTGTTGGTCTCAGCGGATAACATTCTCCTTTAAGTTTGCTTGTGGTACATCACTCTGTGTTGCATCTTTAGCTGTATCTTTATCCATACAGGACCAGCTACAACTCAAGGCTCCATGGGTACCCCATACTGAAGACCAATAAGTTCAAATTCCTCACACTCTCTTCCTCCTTGGGTCCCTGCATCTGAGTCAAATGTAACACCATTCAGAATGAGCAAAGGTGGTTTACAGGCACAGATGCCTTTTTCTCTAACAAAGAAAAACACTTTGTTTTTATTTGATTACTTTTGAGGTCCAGTTAGAATTTTGCATTGCATAACAGATGTGCTCTTGGAAGTATGAAGATAAATCACTTTCTCTGTATGTGACTCAAATCCTATTTGTAATTTGATCTTTAAGAAGCTCAGCTCTGAGCCTTTTTATGAAGAGAGGCTAAAGCTGAAGAATTAACCATCACTTTCGTTAGTTAAGACCTAGGCTATCTTTGTTCCAAGGAACAGAAAACAGCCTTGCCCCAAAGTCCCCCATAAGACCAGGTTTTTTTCTTCACCTACTTTTTCCTGGGGCAAAACAAGCCAGGCAGCCTAGTCCATCTGAGGATCTCAAACCCCCTTCCCTCACTTTATTTCTCTCCTCTCTTCTCCATGATCTTGTCCTGGGATTCCAGCCTGAGCCCTCCTGCTTTCTATCCCTGAGAAATGTCTGCTCTAAAGGAATAGGCAATGCAGGCCACTCACCCCAATATGACCATTAGACCCTTATTTCCCTCTTCTGGGGTACCAGCATCCATAAGCTCAATTCTAGGGCAGAAAAAGCTCCATCTCCAGGGAAAGGATTTCAAGACTTCTTGGATAGGCAAGTGGAGAAAGAATGCAGAGGACAGAGGGGACTGATGGGGACCATTAGCCTATTCTCCCTATAGGTTAGGACAAATCTCAGAAAGGGCTGCCTTAAGACAAAGCGGTCACCCCTAAAATCCTCCCTGGACTTGGATACTAAGCACCTGGCCAGGAAGAACCTGAGGTCAGGAGTGAGAGGTTGGAGAAGAGACTATAACAGCTGTGAAGAGGCATCTAATGCACTCCAGGGCAAGACTTTTTCTTGCCTTCTAGGGTGAAGAGGGGGAGATTGGGGCTCCCTCTGTGACACTCACACTCTTAGCTTACTAGGGCAATGCCATCTGCAGCGCGTGGAGGCGCAGTGTGAGATCCGTCCGCCAGGAAGAGCAGGAGTTGGGAAAGGAAGCTGACGGCTCTTGATACTGAACCCGAACACTTAGAAAATGACCCATCATCTTTGCCTTAAACTTTTCCATACGCTCAACATTATTAGAATTTCTCCTTAACTACACAAATCAGCCTTAGGATCCGGGCAGCTGGATGACAAGATGTTCGGTTCCCCACCCTTTCCCTTGAGTTCTTATAATGGAAGTGCTTAGTTAACACAAATTACCAGCTTTGCTCTTTACTCTCCTGACAGATGAACAAACATAGCATCATCATTTCTATGCAGGCCGGCTGGCCAAATCCATTTCAATTATCTATTCACTCGAGCAGAATTCTCCTGGTGAGACAGGAAGACGTGGAAGGAGGTTTCCGGGTCGTACTATTAATTCCAGTAAGTGGCCTGTTTCATGCTCCTCCCTGGAATAAAGAAGGCCTTGAATATAAATCAAACTAGAGAGTCGGGGTGTCTAACTTATTTAAAGACAAATATCCATTCAGCTATAGATGAACATCTAAGTTGCTTCCATGTCCTGGCTAGTGTAAACAAATAACACCAAGGATACTTTTTTACTAATTCATATTAGGAAAGAAAGATAGAGAATACAGTCGAAAAGTCTCAGGGCTGAGATGCAAGAGATCTAAGTTTTCACGTCAGCCCAGCGCCCATTCTCATTTAGCCTTGACATGACCTTGTCACATTCTACTCTCAGTTTACACATGTGGGATTAAAAGGGGATGGATTCAGTCAGCAATTGCCTATCACAGGTTCTCAGCCCTAAGGACCCCAGAAGTTACTTTATTTCAAAAATTTATATTTATAAATATTTTTAGTCGTTGATGAAAGTGTGACTTTAAGAACAAGAAGGGTGGTCACTTTTAACGCCATGCAGACTGACAACAACTTATGTGACCAAGTTCACTCAGTTTTGTGGCCACTTCAAATCAGAGCTCCCCTACCACCTGTTGGATTAACTGAAGGACGTGGAGACTGCAACTTACAAAACTTAAAAATGGCAATCATTTGAATCAACCTGTCACTGTGAATCAGGATTTCCTCTACACTGTGAATACAAAATAAGATACATACGTGAGGACTTCCCTGGCAGCTCAGTGGTAAAGAATCCACCTGCCGAGGTAGAAGTTTGACTCCTGGTCCAGGAAGGTCCTACATGCTGAGGAGTAACTAAGCCTGAGCACCACAACTACTGAGTCAGCACCCCAGGGCCCGGGAATCATAGCTGCTGAGCCTGTGCACCTAGAGCCTGTGCTCAGCAACAAAAGAAGCCACTGCAGTGAGAAGCCTGTACAGTGCAGCTAGAAAAGCCCAAGCAGCAGTGAAAACCTAGCACAGCTGGTAAATAAGTAAAATTATATTTAAAAAAGTACATGAGTGAACTGATTCTGAAAGTGAAACACAACAAAGATCACCATAAGGCTTTAATTTCTATTTTTGCATTCATCAGAACAGTCTCATTATGCTTTTTTGTTAAAAGCTTGAAATTATATGATAAACACATTTGCCCATGTTTCTACTGTGATTTAATCAATTAATAAATATTAATATATTCAAAAATAATGCTTTGACTGCTTGTGTAGCTTCAAGCTCCATATAAAATTTCATTTCAAAAAATGGTTCCCGTCCTTTACAAATTTTGAAAACCACTGGACTAATTATCTCTAATTTTCCTTCCAGCAAGAGGATACTTTATGCAAATTCTTCTCTGGGGAGAGGAGAATTGTATGACTTCAGGAAGTTTCTGGCTTAATCAGAACCTTCCTAAGAAAAACAAACAAACAAACTTGATTCCCAAGTCTACAAATCACCTTCAAGAGCTCGGATCTTTCTCCGCACGGAAGGAGTCCTGCAGAAGCAGGTTGTCCATTACCAGGCAAGAGTCAGACTCTGCCCTATGGATCTCACATTCCATTTGCAGAGACTTGCCTGCAGATGGCTGACAGTGGGAGAGAATGAGGTGGTTGGGGAGCAGGAAGGAGCTCAACCCCTCTGAGCATCTATTCCTTGCCGGCTCAGTAGCTGGCATGACACATGTCACTTGATTTCTTCTATTTATTGCTTCTCAAAACTCTTTGCAAACTTTTCCCTTCATCCAGATGAGAAAACCAAGGTGAATATCCAGGCAGTGAATGACAGAAGCAGATCTCAGATCTTCACCACTCTCACCCTAAAACAAACTCCCAGTGGGTGGTGAACATTACTGCCAGCTCCCCAGTGTGGGCTTCCAGAGGCAGGGCCAAAGCATCCACACAGACCATGCCAGTGAGAGGAAGGCTGCAAAGAGGAGCTGGCACTGGAGCTGAATTTTGAAGGATGAGGAGAAATATTCCAGGCAGCAAAGAAAGCAAAAGATTCCCAAGCAGAGACAGTGTGAGAAGAGCACAGAGAGAAAAGTTTCAGGGGAAGGACATTTCAGGTGGCAGAGCAGGAATGAGAGGGCTAGGTTGGGAACAAGGGATGGAGCAGGCAGGTGACACCACCCTGCCCTCCCAGTTTCAAATGCCACCACCTGGCCCAGGACCCCGGCTGCCAGCAATTCAGGCAACCCTCTGTGCCTTTACACCCCCTTCTCCATTTACCTGGCAATCTCTTCCTAGCCCACTTCTGCCTGGGGAAGTCTTTCCTGGACTTCCAGAATTCTACCAAATCCCACCCATGCAATATGAAGCCATTCCTGATGCTCTCAACCAGATGTAATCTCTCTTGCCTCTGAACACCCAGAGTTCTTTGATTTGTTCACTCTAAGGCCTCAGTGGCTGAACACGCAAGACACGTTTTCTGGGAAAGATGCTGAAATGGAGGATGGGCATCAGCCTCAGTAACAGCTGTGTGTCGACTTTGCATTTCAGCAGGACCATCCTCCATCCCCACCCCTTCCTTTGTAGCTCCAGACACAGGAATCCCTGCCCTCAGAGCTGTGATGCTGGATATCACATGGGTAGACTGTGTATCATCAGGACACTTATTATCCCTGAGGTTGAGGTTCTAGCACCTAGGAGGTGCTTGAGCAGTATCTGTAGAAGCCAACTGAACTCTAGCCTCAGTTAGAGCTTCTCCCAATTCTATCTCACGCAGATATATTACGTATCTTTTCAAGTAATGCACATAACCATATTAGTAACTTGCAGAAAATATTGTCATCTGCAGATTAAATGTAAAGTTTATTTTTTCACATTTCTCCCAGTGGAGGAGGGGAAGCATTTTAATCGCTGCCTCTGTTTCCAGACCATTATCCATAGGTTTCAATCTGCATTCAAGGACCAGCTCAGGCCATACAGAAGAGCCACCCAAGCTACCCTGCACACACCTGTGGCCTCCTAGCCTGTGATTCCCTTGTTCCCTCCCCAACACCATCCAGCCTCTGAGCACCCACCCTCGTGAGAAACCTGCAGGCTGGAGGGCTGTCCTAGACCTCTTAACCCAGATGGATTCACTCTTGCAGTCCTACTGTCCTGCTTGAGCATCACTCCTAAATGGGCATCGAGGGCACAGTGAGTAACTTCACAGATCACCATGGTGTGGCAGAGAACTAAGTGCCCAGGAGGTGCTCGAGAAAGAGATTCATTCTCCGAGCTCTATTTCCTGTATAGATAAGGAGCTGGAAACTCAGAACTCTCTGTCACTGGGCCTAGGGGGAAGCATTCAGAGCAACCCTCCAAAAACAAAGCCTGGCCTTGGTGGCTGGCTCAGTGTGCACGGAACATCAAATGGCTGGACATGAAAGGGCTGAGGAGGATGCTTGCTGGAGAGGCACTTAGCCTGAAAAATCTGAAACCATCCCCTTGACTGAGGGCCGCTAACCACAGCCTCCGTGAGTGATTAATGACTATGGCCAGTGCTTATTGCAAACAGGCCTGTGACAGCAGAGCCACTATGCTCCCACTGGACCTGCCCGCGCGATCGATGAGCCACCGAGGGGTGCGGAGGGGCTGCAGGGGGAGGGAGCCAGCTCAGGCTGCAGCCACCAGGCAGCACCCATCCTTGGGGAGAACTGGAGGGAGGCCAGGTGTGTTCTGGGTGGCTGGCTGACCTCACGTGCAACACATAAGCAGCCGGCACTGAGTAGCTACCTAGGCGATGGAAGGAGATCTGGGAGGCCTGAGTTCAACTCTAATGAGAGAAAGGTGCTGAAATGGAAGAGCTGGAGCCCCCGGACCTGCAGGTTCCTATCCAATGTGGCACATCATAGGAGCCCTGTAGTTCCAGAACTAGCAAAAGGGTGCAGGATGCTTTGAGAGACCACTAAGTGCTGGGTGCAGGTAGAGCAGGCTGCAAAAATGAGTTCCCTGGCCTCAGACACCTCCCCTTCTCAGGCTTCCCCACCACCCACCACTGCTGCCAGCCAGACATAACTCCCCCCACCCAACCCCTGTATCGCCTGGATTTGTGACGGCCACTTGGGTGGCTGACATGAAGCCTCTGCTTTCATGCGTTCTGTGTCCTTTCTCCAGAAAGGTCAGTTAGCACTGCGTCCTCACGCTGCCTCCTTCCCCCCAGGCACACCCTCTAGGACGGCTGAGCAAGGGTTTCTGAGTCTCTGACACGTGGATTCAGCACACACCTACCAAGTTCACTGAGCACAGACTGTGTGGCTGTAGAAGGCACTGCCCCATCTTCAGGAGCCTAGGGCCAGCGAGGCAAGCCTCCCTCATGTGGAACAAGCACAGACAGAACACAGCACAGCCCCTTAGGGTGCAGCCAAGTGAAGAGAGGTAGAACGAGCCTGCTGGGGGAGGCCAGGGAAGACAAGAAGGGCCCTCGAGGCTCCCCTGAGCTGCCAGCCTCTGCCCACGCAGGGCCACTGTCCAATCCGGGCCACCAAAGCTTCCAAAGCCACCACCTTCCATTTGGGTCTCCGGAGGCACCTCCGAGAGGCCCTGAGGCCATGGCAGCAGCAAGCAAGCTCAGCAAAAAGACCCAGGAACCTGGCACAGGCCTGGGGCTCTGAGACGACCCTGGGAGCCAGCCGGGAGCCCAGGGACGACCCTTGTGGGGACCTGGCTGGTCTGCAGACTCTGGCTCTGTTTCATCTTAATACACTCCTGCATGTACCTGACATCGGATACTCGTCCTAGAGCATGCAAATCTAATAAATTCTTGGCTCCTGCAAGTTTCTTTAAAAAATATAAAAGAGGATCATATATAAAGAAGTTGATTAATATACACCCTGCTAAAACAGCCTGGAACATCTGTGTATTAAGTTCATTTATTAAATTACACCAATCTGTATTTTAATGAGTGAAAGATACAGTACTTATTCTGTCATCCATCAAAATAAACTCAGGAAATACTTAACATTATAATCATTTTTCTTGTTTGAACATGAGTTATGAAATATGAATCCCGCACTAAGAACGCTGGACTTGCCATCATGATCAAATATGTTTTCACAGGTGCAGCAAATATTCAGTTTTCATTTCTTTCTCCAACTGTTGAAAATATAAACCATGTTTTCTAGTCCTTAGCTGGGTAACACTGCCTTCCCTCCACATGGCAGCCATTATTACAGACTTATTACCACCGTCTCTCTTTTCCCCAAGACGAACTCCTTCTAAGTTGCTTAGTAATGAAAACACAGGCTCCTGTGGGGCCCCTGAAGCAAAAGCTCATCCCAATGGGGCTCTTACAGCTCAGGCGGGGTCCTTGTTTCCTTGTCCTTCTTCCTGGGGGCACCTAGATCCTCCAGATTAGGGCCTGAGTTTCAAACACCATTTGATGCAAGCAGCGCATGTGGCACAAACATGAAAGGCAGCCGGGCCTCAGCTCCACTGTGGAGTTCCCCTGGCCACGGGGTTCGCCTGCCTACTCCTTCATCCCAGCTCCCCAGGAACCACTCCACTCAGACGAGGGGCAACTTTAACACAGGCTGAAGCCTCACCAGTGAGTCCAGCCTTTACCTGTGTTCAGTTATCCAGGACCCTTGGGGCAACGCGGTCAGCTTTCAGGAGCCAAGGAGGGCTGGTTTCTCTGCCCAGGGATGAGGAGGACCTCACTGAGGCACAGGAGGCAAGAAAAAGGTCCCAGCTGGATAAGCTGCTGAGTAGAACCACAGGACAAACTGATGAAACCTAATCACGAGCTGGCGAGGCTCCAGCCTGCTTAACCCCCCAGGCTCCCATTGCCAGAGTTCAACTATCAAGTCCACCCTTATCTCTTTGTTCTCATTCCTGGCCACCCTGGTCCCCCAACATATCTATGACACCCACTCTTCTCTGCAGCCCTCCTGAACTACCTCTTGCTGGTGCTCCCTCCCGCCTCAGGCTTCAGCCGCTGCAGTTCCCTTGGCCTGGGATACCCACTCTGCTCTCCCTTTACTCAATTCAGTTCAGTTCAGTCACTCAGTCCTGTCTGACTCTCTGTGACCCCATGGACTGCAGCATGCCAGGCCTCCCTGTCCATCACCAACTCCTGGAGTTTACTCAAACTCATGTCCATTGAGTCAGGGATGCCATCCAACCATCTCATCCTCTGTCGTCCCCTTCTCCTCCCACCTTCAGTCTTTCCCAGCATCAGGGTCTTTTCGAACAAGTCAGTCACCTGGTAGTTACTTCATTGTGATTTCAAGCCCCACTTGTTCAGAAAACTCAGTGGGAGGACCCACTAGGAATCCAGGAAACTTCACAGTGGAACTGACCCCTAAGGAAAGAATGGGAAGGTATTCAAGACAAAGGGATCCCCTGGAGCAAATGTATGGGTTTGAGGATGCTCTAGGCTTGAAGGAGAGATAAAGGGTAGATGGAAGGGTTGTGGAGCAAGGAATGAGAGTTTGGGGCCAATTTAAGGAGGGTCTTGTGTGCTGATCCATAAAGGGACATTATGCTGTAGGAAATGAGGAGGGTGGGCTTCTCTGGTGGCTCAGACAGTAAAGAATCCACCTGCAATGTGGGAGACCTGGGTTCAATCCCTGGATTGGAAAGATCCCCTGGAGGAGGGCATGGCAACCCACTCCAGTATTCCTGTCTGGAGAATCCCTGTGGACAAAGGAGCCTAGTGGGTTACAGTCCACAGGGTCAAAAATGGTCGGACATGACTGAGTGACTAAGCACACACAGCAAACCCTGGTGGTCTGGGTGGCGAAGACTCCACTCTTCCAATGCAGGCGACCCCACGTCTGCTCCTGGCCAGGGAACTAGCTCCCACATGCTGCCACTAAAGATCCCTCATTCTGCAACCAAGTTGAAAGATTCCAGTGCAACCAAATAAATAAATATTAAAAATAAATTTTTAACAAGGAAATATTTTAACCTCTCACTTCTATCCTTGGCAGACTTAAAAAAACAAAATTCAGATCCAGAGTTGTGAACAATAAATATGTAAAACAAAGAATGTAACCATTTCAGACTAGTGTAATCCAAAAACAATCTTAGTAATATAAAAAGAGTTCCTTTTTAAGATTTTTAAATGTTTATAACCTAAAAGTTCACAATTCTAAGCAACTAAATGGTATATAAACTTCTCTTTTTTGGTGAGGAACATTTATATTTTTATCCATCATATAAAGCTAAAATGGTTTTCCCAGGTAGTTCAGTGGTAAAGAAACCACCTGCCAAGCAGGAGACCACAAGACTCAGGTTTGATCCCTGGGTCAGGAAGATCCCCTGGAAGAGGGCATGGCAACCCACTCCAGTATTCTTGCCTGGAGAATCCCATGGATAGAGGGGCCGGGCAGGCTACAGTCCACAGAGTCTCAAGAGTCAGACAGGACTTAAGCAACTAAAGAGCAACCGCAAAGCTAAAATGACCCCAATCAATTATCCTATCTGGATGACCAAAATATTAGTAAAAGCAAGGGGCTCTTGAAGGGTCTTGAAATTTCAAAATCTGTCTAGATTTGCATTTAAGAAGTAAAGTCTATTTGGAGTTCAGTAGGTGTACAGGAGAGCCGGGGGCAGGCAGGGGCTAGTGGGACAAGGCTAGAATAATTACAGAGGAGGGATACTGAGCTGGGGCCAAGGCAGTGGCAGGGAGCCCCATCGCTATGGAGCTGGGAAAGCACATGGCAGGTGTTGAGGAGGACTTCCTGAGAAAGTCATCCACGGTCCAGACTCCTGGTAAGCACAGGCGCAGGTCCCTACTCTCTGGGTCCGAGGAACCCCCCATCTCCCAGCTTGCTATCCAGTGTGTTGGTGAAAAAGGGACTCCCCCAACACCCTCAGCACTGAAGAGCTGAGACTGACAGCAGGCTATCAATTGCATACCCTGACAGTCGCCATACAGCATGCAGGGCCCCACGGGGCTGCACTCGGGAGGGAAGAGAATCACAAGGGGTGGCGGGAGGCAGGCTTTACGGTAATAGGAGGGCGGGTGCTCCCTGGTGCCCACAGGAAGGTGTGGTTGGCTTGCTTGAATAATTTCACAGGCTGGCAGGAGGTGAAACACGTGAGGCTGAGAACTGGTGGGAGGTGGTTGGTCCAGCTGATAGGAGAACTAGTGGGAGCGGGGTGGGGGAATGGGGGGTCGTCTTTCTCTCAGGGTATGGGCGTATCTGGTGAGAGAGCTGGGAGCTTGTAGTAGGCCCTGGGGGCACCCTGTGAGGCTCTAGAGGTGTCTAGGGAGCAAATGGCACTTCAGGCCTTATTATACAATGGGCTCCAGGGAAGAGAGACAATGAGATAGAGATGGGGAAAAATAAAAGACAGGCCTTAACGCTGGTGTGACGTGAACTGGGGCATACATATACCTCAATTCCGTATGCTTGAGGCTCTAAGAAAAAATAATATTTTTTGAAAAAACAACAAGGAACAAGAAAGAATGAGGTTCAAATTTCTGGGGAGGAGATGGGCTAGGCTCTCAATACAACCAGGCTGCAGGCCAGGGGTCTGTGTTCTCAGCAGAACTGAAATGCTATTTGTTACAAAATGTCCTAAGAGTGATTGCCCATTGAGATAGCAAGAATAGAGGGAAATAAAACTTCAAACGGGGTTTAATGGCTGAGCTGAGGCGATTGGGAGGCAAGGCAGTCTGCTCTGTGTGTGAGCTGAGTGGGGCAAGGAAGCGGTCAGCTGAGGGCCACGGCTTGTTGAAAATTGTTTCCCTGTCATTCAGACACTTTCCCTGAAAAAAACCTTAAAGTTACCTCCGGAGTCCACAGGGAGCAAAATGAAGACCTGAACATCTAATAAAATATAACGAGGCAGGTTATAATTGTGAAGCGTCTAGATGGCAGGACTGTTGAGAAACTTCTATAGGGAGAGGCTGGGGTCAGCCATTTGCAGATACTTCCCAGGCCTGTGTCACTGTGTATGGAGGCTGAGAACCAAAGGAGCTGGAACCTGCCAGGAAGTCCATGGAGCTGTCTCACCATGTGTCTGAAATTCAGGAGTAAACCAAATTCAAGACAGCTGCACCCACAGATCGAACGTCTCTCAATCAAAGCCTGCCTTTCTATCAAGGGAGCTCCCCAGGCAGAGACAAATGGGCCCTATTTCCACCCACCTCTTCCACACACACCAAGGAGTAACCTAGGCTGGGGAACCCCCACCCAAGATGCCAGGAGAAGTCTTTCTGCACAGACCTGAAGGGTAACAGCTCACTTTCTTCTCTCTCTCTCTCTCTCTCTCTCTCTCTTTCACACACACACACACACACACACACACACACACACACATATAGTGGCCCAAGGACGCCTCATAACATCCACACCTACCCAGGTGGGGACAGTGGAAAAAGCCTTCAGACACCTGAAATCTGGAGGAAGTCTACGTTCCAATCCCCCCACCGCTGGTGCCTTGGGAAAGTCACTAGGAGACTGCCTATGTGGCCTTCGGCAGAGCACATCTCTTCTGGACTTCTCTACCAGCTGAGCCACAAAGGAAGCCCAAGAATAGTGGAGTGGGTAGCCTATGCCTTCTCCAGCAGATCTTCCTGATCCAGGAATCGAAGTGGGGTCTCCTGCATTGCAAGTGGATTCTTTACCAACTGAGCTATCAGGGAAGTCTTCTGGGCTTCTACCTGATAAAAAATGAGAATAAGGTTTGTCTTGTGTATCTCTCCCAGTTCAGTTCAGTTGCTCAGTCATGTCTGACTCTTTGCGAACCCATGGACTGCAGCACGCCAGGCCTCCCTGTCCATCACCAACTCCCAGAGTTTACTCAAACTCATGTCCATTGAGTCGGTGATGTCATCCAACCATCTCATCCTCTGTCATCCCCTTCTCCTCCTCCCTTCAATCTTTCCCAGCATCAGGATCTTTTCAAATGAGTCAGTTCTTCACATCAGGTAATCCAAGTCTATGTCTTGACCAATAATGCTGAAGAAGCTGAAGTAGAATGGTTCTATGAAGACCTACAAGACCTTCTAGAACTAACACACAAAAAAGATGTCCTTTTCATTTTAAGGAACTGGAATGAAAAAGTAGGGAGTCAAGAAACACTTGGAGTAACAGGCAAATTTGGCCTTGGAGTACAGAGTGAAGCAGGGTAGAGGCTAATAGAGTTTTGCCAAGAGAACACACTGGTCATAACAAACACCCTATTCCAACAACAGAAGAGAAGACTCTACACATGGACATCACCAGATGGTCAATACCAAAATCACATTGATTATATTCTTTGCAGCCAAAGATGGAGAAGTCCTATACAGTCAGCAAAAACAAGACTGGGAGCTGACTGTGGCACAGACCAGGAACTCTTATTGCCAAATTCAGACCTAAATTGAAGAAAGCAGGGAAAACCACTAGACCATTCAGGTATGACCTAAATCAAATCCCTTTTGAAATGGTATCTCTCCCAAATGGGTGACAAATCAGACAAGATAATGGATCTTTTAAAAAGAACCTATAAAGAGACTCACAGACTTAAAGAATGAATTTATGGTTTCAGGAGGAAGGATGGGTGGAAGGGATAGCTAGGCAGTTTGAGGTAGACATGTTATATTTAAACATGCTATATTGAAAATACATAACCAACAAGGACCTACTATATAGCACAGAGAGCTCTGCTCAATGTTATGTGGCAGCTGGATGGAAGGGGAGTTTGAGTGAGAATGGATACAGGTATATGTATGGCTGAATCCCTTCACTATTCACCTGAACCTACCACAACATTGTTAACCAGCTATCACCCCAATACAAAATAAAAAGTTTTAAAAGAGGTGGGAAAGAACCTAGAAGCATGAAACCCTACAACAGCACGGTAGAGGCCAAAAACACAGCCTCCTCTGTGCTGACTCCTGATGGAAACTGAGGCAAGGACAGGCTTGCTGGTGACTCAGGCTCGTAGAAGACCGCCTCCACCTGGCCTGTCCACGTTTCCCACAGAGGACCCCTTCGGCTGACCCACGTGTTATAAGCTCACCGGCACTGGGCCTGACTGACATTTTGTCCTGATCTTGGCTTTCATGTGGAAGCTGCGTCAAGGCTCATAACTGCTTCCCAGGCCACCAGCCAGCTCCATGGTTCTTCCCCTCAGTGGGATTCTGAGATACCCCACAATACAAAACCAGCTTTGGCATCAGCTCTCAAGGCTGCTTTCTGAAAGTGACTTTTTTCTGCAAGGTCACGGACAGGACTCAATCTTAGATGTGTTCAAACTGAAGAGATACACACATTATCCCTGGAATAAGCGGTTCTGGATTGTCGCCCCACATAAGCAGCAAAATGCCAAAGTTAAGGCATCAGAAGCTGATCTTCACCTACTTAAACTCACAGGAAAAATAACAGCTTTGATTCAAAATGCTCTTGAAAGATCTAGTGCTGTGTCATCTAATCCAATAGTCTTAGTGGCTTATGCACACTTGTGTTTAGTCTGTATTGAGAAGGGCTGTGAGTGTAAAAAACACACCAGATGTCAAAGACTGGACACAAGAAAAAAATGTAAAATTTCTTGACAATTATCTCCTATTTATTACATGTTGAAATAATATAGTGAGCATTATTATTACTGGATTAAAATATATAAGAAGAATGCTCTTGAATGAGCAGTAAAAATGATCAATTTTATTAAAGCTGATCTTTTCAATATTCCATGCAAGGAAATGGGACGTGATTATCTAACACATCTGCTGTGTCCCAAAGTACCATGGTGGGCTCGAGAAAAAAACCGACTCACTTTGCTGTACAGCACAAGCTCACACAACAGTGTAAAGCAACTATTTGGTTTATTTATTAATTATTATTTTTTAATTTTTAATTTTTTATTGAAATATAGTTGATTTACAATATTTCGTTAGTTTCAGGTATACAGCAAAGTGATTCAGTTATACATACATTTTTTTTTCAGATTCCTTTCCATTACAGATTAATATAAGATATTGAATATTAAGTTCCTTAGTCATCCTCTGGATGTGACCCCCTGGACTGTAGCCTGCCAGGCTCCTCTGTCCCTGGGATTTTTTTTCAAGCAAGAGTACTGTAGTAGGTTGCATTTCCTACTCCAGGGGATCGTCCTGACCCAGGGATCAAACCTCCACACCTCCTACATTGCAGATGGATTCTTTATCTCTAAACCAATGGAGAAGCCCAAAGAAACCAAATTCCAACAAAAATTTTAAAACAAACACTTATACTGCTGTTTCAGTTGCAAGCTAAATGTCATTTTTGTTTAACAGTACATCACTTTTACTTGACAGAAAGACTGACTCTAGTTACTCAGACTTGGGTACTTGACAAGATATTTTTTTTGAAAATAAATGAAGTAAACCTATCATTTCCAGGAGAACTCATGGTTTTTATCGCAATGATAAGAGTCAAGCTTTAAAATGAAAATGAGACATTTGGAAAACTTGTGTTTGCCATTCAGAAGATGACTGCTTTCCAATACTTAAACACCTTTCTGGGGAGATGAGTGGTGATATTAATGAATGTCATTTTGATACTGTGTAATGAAATGCCTCAGTCAAACATTCAGAAGATCGGTATAACTCAGCATGCCAGTGTTTTCAAAATAGCCAAATGGTGTGCTACAAAACTGTAAATGTGTAAGGTTTCTATTTCAAGGGCAAGAAAGACCAGTGGAATAGTGTTGCTGTTGTTCAGTCGATAAGTTGTGTCTGACTCTTTGTGACCCCATGAACTTCAATGTACCAGGCTTCCTTGTCCTTTACTATCTCCCTGGGTTTGCTGGAACTCATGTCCATTGAGTCAGTGATGCCATCCAATCATCTCATCCTCCATCACCGCCTTCTCGTCTTGGCCTCAATCTTTCCCAGGACCAAGGTCTTTTCCAATGAGTCAGATTTTTGCATCAGATGGCCAAAGGATTGGAGCTTCAGCTTCAGCACCAGTCCTTCCAATGAATATTCAGGGTTGATTTCCTTTAGGATTGACTGGTTTGATCTCCTCGATGTCCAAGTGAAGTCACTCAGTTGTGTCCGACTCTTTGCGACCCCATGGACTGTAGCCTACCAGGCTCCTCAGTCCATGGAATTTTCCAGACAAGAGTACTGGAGTGGGTTGCCGTTTCCTCCTCCAGGGGATCTTCCTGATCCAGAGATTGAACCTGGATCTCTGGCATTGTAGGCAGACACTTTACTGTCTGAGCCACCAAGGGACTCTCAATAGTCTTCTCGAGCACTACAGTTCCAAAGCATCAATAGTGTTCAGTTCAGTTCAGTCGCTTAGTAGTTTCCGACTCTTTGCAACCCCATGAATCACAGCACGCCAGGCCTCCCTGTCCCTCACCAACTCCCGGAGTTCACTCAGACTCACTTCCATCGAATCGGTGATGCCATCCAGCCATCTCATCCCTGGTCTTCCCCTTTCCTCCTGCCCCCAATCCCTCCCAGCATCAGAGTCTTTTCCAATGAGTCAACTCGTCGCATGAGGTGGCCAAAGTACTGGAGTTTCAGCTTTAGCATCATTTCCTCCAAAGAACACCCAGGGCAGATCTCCTTTAGAATGGACTGGTTGGATCTCCTTGCAGTTCAAGGGACTCTCAAGAGTCTTCTCCAACACCACAGTTCAAAAGCATCAATTCTTTGGAGCTTAGCTTTCTTCACAGTCCAAATCTCACATCCATACATGACCACTGGAAAAACCATAGCCTTGACTAAACGGACCTTTGTTGGCAAAGTAATGTCCCTGCTTTTGAATATGCTATCTAGGTTGGTCATAACTTTTCTTCCAAGGAGTAAACATCTTTTAATTTCATGACTGCAGTGTAACCAAGTACAAAAATTCATTAACATGATTTCAAATTCCATGGCAACTAGGTTTTAAAAAATACCGCTGGTTGAATTTTGGTGTAGAATCACTGAAGAATATTCACAATTATCTGAAAAAGCTTTTAAAATACTCTTTTCTTTTCCAGTGATGAGTCTGTACAAGCCTGAGTTTTCTTCACTATTTCAACCACAACAATATATCTCAACACTCTAAATGTAGAAAGAAATATGAAAACTGAACAGTCCTCTATAAAGTCATATTTTCAAAGCATTTTCAAAAATGTAAAAAAATGTCTCCCTTCTCACCTATTATTTTGAAAACTAGAATTATTTTTCATTAAAATACACTATTTTAGCACAATTTGTTTGACTGGCATTTTAGTGAATTAATCATCTTTTGTTTTTCAGTTTTAATTTCTAATATGGTAAATATTGATAGATGAAACTCACATAAAATTAGAAACTCTGGCTACTTCCCTGATTGCTCAGTGGTTAAGACTCCATGCTTCCAAAGCAGGGGGCATGGGTTCAATCCCTGGTCAGAGAACTAAGATCCCACATACTGCACAGCACAACCAAAAAGTAAAAATTAAAGGGAAGCCAACATAAGTAAAAGTTTTTAGGTCCACAATAATTTTGAAATGTATAAAGGACTCCTGAGGCCAAAATGTTTGCAAACTGCTACTCTACAGGAATTTTGTCATATTATTTACTTGTTCATTAAACCCACTGAGCCTCTATTACATAGGGGATTCTCAGATGAATACTGGGAAAATGGAGAAGGATAAGATACAGACCTCCCCCTAGGAAGCTCACAGTGTGATGAAGAAAACAGCTACTTATGACATAAAAGAATAAACCTAACAATCAAAGCAAGCTCTAAGAAAATTCTGTTACTCAATTTCGGTAAATGAAAACAAGTTCCCAGTGGAACTGATGAGTGAGGTGGGCCTGAGTTATAAAGGATGAGATTGTGCAGCAGAAAATACAGGCTCCAGTGAGTCAAAAGGGAACAAAGGAAGAGGTTATTTCACACAGGTTTTCGTAGGCAGTGAGAAATAATGAAAAGTTCAAGCAGAAGAGGTGTGGTCAGATTTGTATTTTTAAAAATAAGTTGGTTTCAAGCAACCCAATTTTTAAAAGGGCAAATGTCTTGAGTAGACACTTCTCTAAAGGAGATATACAAATGGCCAATAAGCACATGGAAAGATGCTTACTAATCATTAGTGAAATGTTCATCAAAAGTCACAATGAGATACCACCTCACACACACACACAGTTCAGTTCAGTTCAGTCATTCAGACGTGTCCAACTTTTGCAACCCCATGGACTGCAGCACGCCAGGCCTCCCTGTCCATCACCAGCTCCTTGAGCTTGATCAAACTCATCCCCATCGAGTTGGTGATGTCATCCAGCCATCTCATCCTCTGTCATCCCCTTCTCCTGCCTTCAATCTATCCCAGCATCAGGGTCCTTCCCAATAAGTCAGTTCTTCACATCAGGTGGCCAAAATATTGGGAGCTTCAGCTTCAACATCAGTCCTTCCAATGAATATTCAGGACTGATTTCCTTTAGGATTGACTAGTTTGATCTCTTTGCAGTCCAAGGAGCTCTCAAGAGTCTTCTCCAACACCACAGTCAAAAGCATCAATTCTTTGGCGCTCAGCTTTCTTTATGGAGAAGGCAATGGCAACCCACTCCAGCATTCTTGCTTGGAAAATCCCGTAGATGGAGGAGCCTGGTAGGTTGCAATCTATGGGGTCCTGAAGAGTCAGACACGACTGAGCAACTTCACTTTCACTTTCACTTTTCACTTTCATGCATTGGAGAAGGAAATGGCAACCCACTCCAGTGTTCTTGCCTAGAGAATCCCAGGGACAGCAGAGCCTGATGGGCTGCTGTCTATGGAGTCGCACAGAGTCGGACACGACTGAAGCAACTTAGCAGCAGCAGCAGCAGCTTGCTTTATAGTCCTTTTGAAGTCCTTTGCACAGGACCTTTTGAAGGATGTTCCCATTATCTTCCTTACCTCCACCATAGTTTGGCCTCAGGTCAACAACAGGGAGGGAATACAGCCCTGCCCATCAACAGAAAATCAGATTAAAGGTTTTCTGAGCTATTTACATTTAAATAACTGTGAAAAGAAGAGAAAGTGAAAGTGAAGTGAAGCCGCTCAGTTGTGGCCCCATGGACCATAGCCTACCAAGCTCCTCCAGCTATAGGATTCTCGAGGCAAGAATATTGTAATGGGTTGCCATTTCCTTCTCCAAGGGATATTCCTGACCCAGGGACTGGCATTGCAGGCAGATGCTTTACCCTCTGAGCCACCAGGGAAGCATGAAAAGAAGAGAAGTGAAAGGCAAGGAGAAAAGGAAAGATATACTCATTTGAATGCAGAGTTCCAAACAATAGCAAGAAGAGAAAAGAAAGCCTTTTTCAGTGATCAGTGCAAAGAAATAGAGGAAAACAATAGAATGACTAGAAATCTCTTCAAGAAAATTAGAGATACCAAGGAACATTTCATGCAAAGATGGGCTCGATAAAGGACAGAAATGGTATGAACCTGACAGAAGCAGAGGATATTAAGAAGAGGTGGCAAGAATACACAGAAGAACTGTACAAAAAAGATCTTCATGACCCAGATAACCACGATGGCGTGATACTCACCTAGAGCCAGAAATGCTGGAATGTGAAGTCAAGTGGGCCTTAGGAAGCATCACTATGAACAAAACTAGTGGAGGTGATGGAACTCCAGTCGAGCTATTTCAAATCCTAAAAGATGATGCTGTGAAAGTGCTGCACTCAATATGCCAGCAAATTTGGAAAACTCAGCAATCACCACAGGACTGGAAAAAGTCAGTTTTCATTCCAATCCCAAAGACACGTGATGCCAAAGGATGCTCAAACCACTGCACAATTTCACTCACCTCTCATGCTAATAAATTCTCCAAGCCAGGCTTCAACAGTATGTGAACCGTGAACTTCCAGATGTTCAAGCTGGGTTTAGAAAAGGCAGAAGAACCAGAGATCAAATTGCCAACATCCTTTGGATCATCAAAAAAGCAAGAGAGTTCCAGAAAAACATCTACTTCTGCTTTATTGACTATGCCAAAGACTTTGAATGTGTGGATCACCCCAAACTGTGGAAATTCTGAAAGAGATGGGAGTACCAGACCACCTGACCTGCCTCTTGAGAAATCTGTATGCAGGTCAGGAAGCAACAGTTTGAGCTGGACATGGAATAACAGACTGGTTCCAAATAGGAAAAGGAGTACGTCAAGGCTGTATATTGTCACCCTGCTTATTTAACTTATATGCAGAGTACATCATGAGAAACACTGGACTGGATGAAGCACAAGGTAGGTTCAAGATTGCTGGGAGAAATATCAATAACCTCAGTTATGCAGATGACACCACCCTTATGGCAGAAAGTGAAGAACTAAAGAGTGTCTTGATGAAAGTAAAAGAGGAGAGTGAAAAAGTTGGCTTAAAACTCAACACTCAGAAAACTAAGATCATGGCATCTGGTCCAAGGAGCAAGCATCTTTTAATTTTATGGCTGCAGTCACCATCTGCAGTGATCCTGGAGCCTGAAAAAATAAAGTCTGTCAATGTTTCCAATTGTTGCCCCATCTATTTGCCATGAAGTGATGAGACCAGATGACATAATCTTAGTTTTCTGAGGTTGAGCTTTAAGCCAACATTTTCATTCTCCTCTTTCACTTTCATTAAGAGGCTCTTTAGTTCTTCTTCGCTTTCTACCATAAAGGCAGTGTCATCTGCCTAAGGTTTCTCCTGGCAATCTTGATTCCAGCTTGTGCTTCATCCAGCCCAGTGTTTCTCATGATGTACTCTGCATATAAGTTAAATAAGCAGGGTGACAATATACAGCCTTGACATACTCCTTTCCTGATTTGGAACCAGTCTGTTGTTCCATGCTCAGTTCTAACTGTTGCTTCCTGACCTGCATACAGATTTCTCAAGAGGCAGGTCAGGTGGTCTGGTACTCCCATCTCTTTCAGAATTTCCACAGTTTGTTTGTGATCCACACAAAGGCTTTGGCATAGTCAATAAAGCAGAAATAGATATTTTTCTGGAACTCTCTTGCTTTTTTGATGATCCAAAAGATGTTGGCAATTTGATCTCTGGTTCCTCTGCCTTTTCTAAACCCAGCTTGAACATCTGGAAGTTCACGGTTCACATATTGCTGAAGCCTGGCTTGGAGAATTTTGAGAATTACTCCTCTAGTGTATGAGATGAGTGCAATTGTGCAGTGGTTTGAGCATTCTTTGGCATCATCTGTCTTTGGGACTGGAATGAAAACTGACCTTTTCCAGTCCTATGGCGATTGCTGAGTTTTCCAAATTTGCTGGCATATTGAGTGCAGCACTTTCACAGCATCATCTTTCAGGATTTGAAATAGCTCCACTGGAGTTCCATCACCTCCACTAGCTTTGTTCATAGTGATGCTTCCTAAGGCCCACTTGACTTCACATTCTAGCATTTCTGGCTCTAAGTGAGTGATCACACCATTGTGATTATTTGAGTTTCGAAGTCTTTTTTGTATAGTTCTTCCGTGTATTCTTGCCACCTCTTCTTAATATCCTCTGCTTCTGTTAGGTTCATACCATTTCTGTCCTTTACTGAGGCATTACTTTGTCAATAAAGATCCATCTAATCAAAGATATGGTTTTTCCAGTAGTTGATGGATTCCCTTTTGGCTTCCCTTGGGTTTAGCTGGTAAAGAATCTGCAATTCCACTGGGCTTTCCCTGTGGCTCAGCTGGTAAAGAATCCACCTGCAGTGAGGGAGAACTGGGTTTGATCCCTGGGTTGTGAAGATCCCCTGGAGAAGGGAAAGGCTATCCACTCTTGTATTCTGGCCTGGAGAATTCCATGGATTGTACTAGTCCATGGGATTTCAAAGAGTTGGAAATGACTGAGCTAATTTCACTTCACTTCAGGTATGGATGTGAGACTTGGACTATAAAGAAAGCTGAGCACTGAAGAATTGAGGCTTTTGAACTGTGATGTTGTAGTAGACTCTTGAGAGTCCTTTGGACAGCAAGGAGATCCAACCAGTGTCCTAAAGAAAACCAGTCCTGAATATTCATTGGAAGCACTGATGCTGAAGCTGAAACTCCAATACTTTGGCCACCTGATGTGAAGAACTGACACTTTGGAAAAGACCCTGAAGCTGGGAAAGATTGAAGGCAGGAGGAAAGGGGCCGACTGAGGATGAGATGGTGGGATGGCATCACTGACTCAATGGACATGAGTTTAAATAAGCTCTGAGCATTGGTGATGGACAGGGAGGCCTGCCGTGCTGCAGTCCATGGGGTCGCAGAGTCAAACATGACAGCGACTGAACTCAACTGACTGAGCATGGCCCCACCCATCAGAACAAGACCCAGTTTCCCCCACAATCAGTCTCTCCCATCAGTAAGCCTCCATAAGCCTCTTATCTGTCAGAGGGCTAACAGAATGAAAACCACAATTGCAGAAAAGTAATCAAACTGGCCACATGGACCACAGCCTTGTCTAACTCAATGAAACTATGAGCCATGCCACCCAAGATGGACGGGTCATGGTGGAGAGTTCTGACAGAATGTGGTCCACTGGAGAAGGGAATGGCAAACCACTTCCGTATTCTTGCCTTGAGAACCCAAGAACAGTATGAAAAGGCACACACTTGCACACATAAAATGATTCAGATGAACCTGTCTGCGGGCAGGCATAGAGATACAGACATAGAGAACAGACATGTGGGTATGGTGGGATGGGGAGGGTAGGATGAATAGTGAGATGAGGATTGATGTATATATGCTACTGTGTAAAACAGACAGCTAGTGGGAAGTTGCTGTACATCACAGGAAGCTCAGCTCGGTGTTCTGAAATGACCTAGAGGGGTAGGATGGGGATGGGAAGAAGGGAGGTGGGAGGGCAGCCCCAGAGGAAGGGGTTATATGTATACATACAGCTGATTCATTTTGTTCACAGCAAAGACTAACACAACATTGTAAAGCAATTATACTCCAATAAAAAAAATAATAAAAATTTTTAAAGGAGGTCATATCCTTAAAGTAATAAAGGAAGGAGTTGTTCAGGGTATCATGAGAACAATAAAGGTTTAGAGTAGTTACCTCGGTTAAGAAAAATCAGCAGGAAAGTGTCAGAGCCCCATTAGAATCAGAGGTTCTGAGCTAAATCCGAGAGGGAAACATGGAATTCTTCCACTACAGCCACAGAAAGCACACCTGCCTACATCTGAAGGGACAGAAGGACGCTCTTGTTGCGGCAAGCCAGGCATCACTGGGAGGCAGCAACCAGCACTAGAGCCTCTGCTGAAATGCTCATTTTTATCAACACAGGCCGTCAGGCAGGGAAGGGTGAGGACAGACGGCAAGACTGATGGTGGAAGTGCTGGCACAGCTTTCTACTTGTCTTTACTATTGTCAGCGCAGAGCTAATTAACTTAGCCTCTTGGAGTCTCACTTTTCCTCATCTGATAAATGTCGATAGTAAATCATACCTCATGTATTTGCTGTATTAGTGAGAAAATATTCCTAAGACATCTGACACCTGATAAGTTAGACAGAGGGAGGATATATGATGATGGTCACCGTCATCACAGCAAGAAACTATGGTGGATTGGACCCCCAGCCCATGCACAGACCCATTCATAAAAGTCACAAAAGGAGCCCGCAGTAAACTGCGTGTCACAGTCCCCTGCACCCAGTGGTGCTCCCTCCTCCCGATGCCCCTGTCTCCCGTGCTTCCATAGAAGGCTAATCATCTGAGAAATGCATCCAATAACTAGATCAGTTCAGTTCAGTGCAGTCACTCAGTCGTGTCCGACTCTTTGCAACACTGTGGACTGCAGCATGCCAGGCTTCCCTGTCCATCACCAACTCCTGCAGCTTGCTCAGACTCATGTCCTAGATGCTTTGCTTTAATTCGCAGAATAAGCAGGGAAAACATGAACAAAGAAAGACATGAGGAAGGGAAAGTTGTGAGATTTGTATTATCAATAACAATAATTAGATGGTAAGACAGAAACAGAGCTTTTCCTAGCTTTATGTAGCAGGTAAGCTCTTGGAAAACTAGAATTGTTGGAAAACAAGTCCAGTTTCTTCACAGACGTACGGGTGCGTCTGTTGAGTCTGGACTGTGCTAGTCACCATACCCTCCTCGTGCATGCTCAGTCACTGTCCAACTCTTTGCCGCCCCATGGACTGTAGCCCACCAGGCTTCTCTGTCCGTGGGATTCCCATGGAGTGGGTTGCCGTTTCCTTCTCCAGGGGATCTTCCTGACCCGGGGACTGAACCTGCGTCTCTTGCTTGGTGGGTGGATTCTTTACCACTGAGCCACCTGTGAAGTCCCCTAGTCACCATGCTCAAGGCTAAACGTGCATGATCTCCTTTTACCTTCGTGATCAGCCTATGAGGCAGTTACTCTCTGGTGCTTATTTTACAGATGATGAAACAGACAGTTTAATTTAAGAAAATTGACCAAAGGGACTTGCATACCAGTGTTCACTGAAGCATTTTCAAAACAGCCGAAAAAGTGGAAACAACTCAAGTATTCACAAACAGACAAATGGATAAACACAACATGGTGTACTGAAATAGTATTCGGCCATACAAGGGGATGGGGTTCTGAAACATGCTACAATGAGGGGACCTGGAAGACATTATACTAAGTTAAGCTAGCCAGACACAAAGGACAAATATTACATGATTCCAGTTGCACAAAATATCTAGAACAGAGTCCCATTAAGGAATTTAAAAAGGGACAGGATCTCCACGAGGTTTTTTGATTTTATTTATTTTTAACTGAAGGATGATTGTTTTAAGTACTGTGTTAGTTTCCACCAAACATCAACATGAATCAACCATAGCTTTATCCATGTGCACTCCCATTTGAACATCCCCCACTCCACCTCCCTCCCCATCTCATCTGCCCATCCATGAGGTTTTTAAAAGAGCTAAACTGCTTCCTCAAATTAGGGAGAGGGGGAATATTGGATTGTCAGTTACAGACACTGAAGAGCTGGAAGAACCTGACAGATTATTCTAGCCCCATCTCCTCATTTCCCAAGGAAGGAGCAGGGACCCAGAGAAGTTTGGGGAAATGCTCCAGTCACTCTTCAAGCCACTCCCAGAGCCAGGACTCGGATTTCGGTGATGCTGGCCTGCCTCCAGCCCAGAGTTCACTTTTGCACATCCTGTCGCAGCTTGGATGCACTAGCCTTCCTGGCTGAGAAGTCTGTGGTGCTATGAGGACCTCGCTCAGAAGTCAAGAGAGCCGGACCTGGAGTCCCCGCAGCAAAGAAGCTTCTTATCCAGACTCTTGAGACAGAGCTGGAGTCTCCATGGAGGGCTGCCTGAGACAGCAGGGGCCCAGAACTCCCTCTCAATGCTCAAACACGCACCCACATCTCACTCTGGCCACATGGTGAGGGAGTGGGAGAAGACCTAAACTCAGCTGGCACACCCAGATGTTTCCTCAAATTCTTTTTAGATCCAGTGACACCTGGGCTCAAGCTTGCAGTCCCTCACCTGACACCCTACTGTAGCAGCCCCACCACATTCTTTGGTCTCCTTGATGGAACGTGGGTGCATGATAGAACCACTGCGAGGAAGGCAGGAAGATGGGGAACCATGAGGAAGAAGGAAAGTACAGGGAGAGCATCATCTGGTTTACACAGATCCTTTAGATTGCATCACTGACTCAATGGACACGATTTGAGCAAACTCTAGGAGAGAGCGGAAGATGGAGGAGTCTGGTGTGGGCAGTCCATGGGGTTACGAGGGGTTGGACATGGCTTAGTGACCGAATAACAACAGCAACAGCAGGTTGGGATCCCTGCTTACTGTTGAGGTATGCAATTCATCTGCTTTCCTATAACTTCATGTTTGAGCTCCACTGTGCTGGGGTGGCAGAAGTGCCACCCCAAATACATGTGTTTGTTCAGGACTGTGTCTATATCCTGGGAAGTTTCCATAGTGCCGAGGGGCCAGACAGGAGGTCACATCCCCTGCAGGCATTGTCAAAGTGCCCATCATCCCATCTGGTTGTCAGTTTCCAGCCCACACAAGTCCTAAGGAGGACATCCCTCATTCCAGGCACAAAAGTACTTTAGCTCCAACTATCCCCTTAGCTTTCCTGTGCCACCCTGGAGGGCACAGGACTCATTTTATGCCATGTTGTGGCAGGAGAATCTTAGACTACAGACACTCTGAAGACACTCTGTCTATCCTTCACCCAGGGGGACCCTATCTAATGAAGGCAGAAGTGGGAATCTGTGTGCTCATTCAGAATGTCTGTCCCATCTTGTCTACACACAAAGTCCTTACTCCTCCCCTAAGAGTACCAGCTTCTGAAAACATATGTCAAGACAACTCTTCATTTCCTCTCCCTCCTGCTTTCCCTAGCCCTTTCCTGAGGGAGTGAGCACAGAACAGCCCATTGTTTACACTGGCTGAGTGGAGAGGGATGGGCAAAATATGGAACTATGGCGGTGGCGAGGAGGGGGATTCTCGCACAAGTAAATGTCACACAATGCTGTTGTGCTATCTATCACATTCCTATAGGGTGTGGATATGCAAGAAAATTCTTGGTGTATGTATATTTGACTATCACTCAAGAGGCTGAAAAATGAATAGGCGAGATGAGGGGCTTTGGGGGGGGATGGCAATAGGGGAGAAATTCCTCCACCCTGGTCCTCTCTCCTTGGGTGGGAGTACAGAAGCTTGAGAAATGTCAGGAGGCCAAGGTCTCTGGGAACACCAGGCGTGAGGAGGGCCATGGCAGCACGCTGTGCAGCACTTCTAGGTAAAAGAAGCCCAGAAATGTGTGTGTGTCAGTCGCTCAGTCATGTCCTACTCTTTTGCTACTCCATGGACTGTAACCCACCAGGCTCCTCTGTCTATGAGATTCTCTAGGAGAGAATACTGGAATGGGTTGACATTTCCTTCTCCAGGGGATCTTCCCCACCCAGGGGTTGAACCCAGTTCTCCTGCATTGTAGGCAGACTTTTCACCATTTGAGCCACCAGGGAAGCCCAGAGATAACAAATTCCAAAAATGATGTCCTGTCCTCTGAGCTGATGCAGAGAGCAGGGCCTCAGCAAGCAGAAGGAGGGTTGTATTCCAGTCCAGCAAGCCCCTCTGCCAACCAGTTTTACTCCTCACATAAACTCATGACCAGTAGTGGGATTCCAGCTACTTTTCATTGTAAAACCATGTTGTACTTCAGATAAGATTACAAGTGAACCCGCAGGAGGGCACGGCTCCACATTCAGTAATCCTGGGTAGTTAAGGAACTCCAGACGCAGAATGCCAAGGCCATCAAACATGGGCTACCTGAGTCCTTGGCTATCTTTGGTTTGTTGTTTTTGTGGAAGAGATCTCCACCTCCCAAGTAAGAAGCCAAAGCTTGAGAATGAAACATTCAGAAAGTTCCACGCTCCAACACTAACCTGCTACTCTAAATGGTTTTCATGTGTCTGTATATCTGTGCCCCTTCATCTAAATGTCATGGGACACTGTATAGGGAACACAGAGCCTTAGAATTCACCTCCCAAGGTTAAAAAATGATAAACAAGAGCCAAAAAAAGAATATAGTTGTTAAGCCAGCGCCTGCACAAGCCCAATTTTCTGGTAACCCCGATCATATCTGAAGCAAAAGCTGCTTCTAATCAAAGGTGGTTGCATAGCTGTTATAATACTTTCCACATTGAACGTTTTAACTGGTACATGGTCTATCAGGAGGCCTGTGCATAAATGGTCTGTCAGCTTGAGGCACTGTGCTCTTTTGGAGAGCCTGCATAAACCATGTGGAATGATACACCTTCAGAAACACCTCCTGCCCCCGCTCACAACGACCCTGTGGAAAATTGCAGTGCAAGCTGCCAAGTTAACCTGACTCTAGCTTGATGTTGACACTATGGGAATGAACTCTTCAACCTGAGGAGCGTTCTGATACCATCTGAACACGAAAAATGACCAGTGTGACCATTTTGCCTTTCTTTCAAAGAGGGTATTGGGTTGGCCAAAAAGTTTATTCAGGTATTGCCACATGATGTTACAAAAAAATTCAGACTAACTTTTTGACCATCCCAGTACATAACTAGTACCATTCTAAATGGGCCTCCCTGGTGGCTCAGCAGTAAAGGATCCACCTGCCTACACAAGGAACATGGGTTCAGTCTCTGGATTGGGAAGATCCCCTGGAGGAAGAACTGGCAACCCACTCCAGTGCTCTTGCTTGGAGAATCCCATGGACTGAGGAGCCTGGCAAACTACAGTCCATGGGGTCACAAAGAGTTAGACACAACTGAGCAACTGAGCAACAACCACCATTCTAGAGGCACGCAATCAGCTCACTATACACCACTGAGGCTGCTGGACCCTCAATCAGTGAATGAAAAGGCATAGACTGGGACCCATTGTATAGCCTACAGAGTATTTGGGAAGAGGGGTAATAGAGAAGTACTGATATGCTGAGTGTTTAAAGTCTGATTGAGAAGGTTCTGGATTTGCCCATATAACTGAGCAAAGAGAACGAACTCTGCCTCTGCAGCAATGGCTCCTGGTGGTGGGGTTACTCAGGGGGTCACCACCGCTGGGGTGGGGAGGGCTTCCACCATGAGGATGATGGTACCGGAGATAAGCTCCGCTGTGCCCCCTGCCTTGAGTGACTCCAGGATGGAAGAGAAGAGCAGGGTGAACACTGCACAAAGTCCTGTAGAAGGAACAGAACAGCCACCAAACCCTCTGAAAAGCATGACTACAAAATTTTGGAAAATGTGAGGGTGGGTTAGATGTCATTGAGGGATTAAAATAATTTTTCACAAAGACACAGGGCCTGCCATGCCTTTGAAGGAAAATGTAATCACTTCCCGGCTATGGATTGTTTCCATGTGTTTATTTGTCAACAGCCTAATGAAATAATGCAAAAGAGGGAGGGTGTCTCAGTCCCAGATCTTCCAACCTGGGGTGCTAAGAGGCCCACCAGGCTTGAGCAGGCTGGGCTCTATTTCCTTCCCTGCTCCAGGACGAACCTTCAGCTCTCAGAGCCAGGAAGATAGGGATTCATCTCAGTGGAGATTTTGCATTTTTCTCATTCTACCCCAACAGTCACACGTCTTGAATACTTTCTCCCCTTTGCTGGAGTCTTCTTTTGAAAACAAAACAAATGAACACACAAAAAAACAGTTTGATGAAAATTGAAAAGATTGGACTTCCCTGGTGGTACAGTGGATAAGAATCTGCCTGCTAATGCAAGGGACATGGGTTCAGTCTCTGATTGGAGAAGATTCCATATGCCTCAGAGCAACTAAGCCTGTGAACCACAACTACTGAACCCAGGCTTTAGGGCCTGCTAGCTGCAACTACTGAGCCCTTGAGCCTAGAGCCTGCACTTTGCAACAAGAGAAGCCACCAAAATGAGAAGACCACACACCGCAATGAAGGGTAGCTCCTGTGCACTACAGCTAGAGAAAGCCTGCAAGCAGGTGAAGACCCAGTGGAACCAAAAATAATAAATAAGTAAATAAATTGACAGGACTAATGTTTGTACATCTCTGGGCCAGCACTCTCAGCATTCAGTACACTGGAGGGGATGTTACATTGGCAACCCTGGGCTCTAGCTCAGACCAGGTAAGGAAGTGACCCAGGATAAGCAAACCAGCACCTGCCATCATCATTGACAGGACCTGCAATCATTCTCTAAGTGTTTTGTATTGAATTCATTATGTTATAAGCATGCTTTTATCAGAGACACTCTTCTTAAGTCAATCAGTCTTTTTTTTTTTGGGGGGGAGATGAAGTAGTAAAATTATTCAAAACTACACAAAACAAAACTAGCACAAGTTGCCTGACCAGCTCAACGCTCTGGTGTGTGTGGGTCATATCTTGGAAAGAGGCTGTCATCCAGGAGCACCCATGTTTCATGTCATCTCGGTCACGTGCTCCTTTGCTGAGTTCCTGGTTACATATCCCCGTGTCTCTCTTGGTTGACATCACTCTGATGTTCCTTAACCACCTAAAGTTTCATGCACAACCAACAATGGGTGTCCATCATTAAGAAATGATTTCCCAGTCTGGCCCTGAGAACCAATCACTTTACATCTTTATTCATTTATCATCACTTATTCATTCATTTATCCAAAAATTTCCTAAGGACTTTCTACATGCCAGAAACAATGGTAGGCATCAGAAACAGATGGACTGTCCTCATGGAGTGTGAAGTTCAGTGGATGAGGTAGAGGTTGATGGATGATTATGACAAACGGAAAGAAATTATACAGCAAAAGGGTATACAAAGGGAGTGCAGAGGAAGGGCTGTAAAATTCATTTGGTGTGGGATGGGAAGACCTCATAAAGAGGGGTACACATAAGCTGAGGCTTGAAAGATGTACAGGAATTATCCAGAGAATTATCGATTATTTCCAGGGGTTTTGGTTCTATTCCCCAAGAGACCTGATCACAAAACACTTTACAATTACACGCATATTAAACTTTCAAAAGTCCTTTCCTAATATGCCAACAATTACTGCCAGAGCTGATTGTAGCCACAATGTTCTGGCAGTGAGTGGGTGGGTTTTGTTGGTTCTGCCACCACCAAGCCCCTGAGTCAGCTAGTCTCAGAGAAGGACTCTTCTGGGTCCATCACATTCTATAAAGATCTCCAAGCACCAACTGAGCAAGTGGGCCTGTGTATTTCCAGTCATCATCTGGCTGTGTTAATGTCAATGTTCAATTTTGAAAAGAAGGATATAGGTCGCAATGGACCAGCCTTCCATCAGCTCCACCTCCTGCCCATATCTGACCTCAGATCTCTTTTCTACTCCCTTACTCTCACATTGCGTTTCCTGGAACATCATGATTCCCTCCTGTATTCTTCAAATAGTAATTTATAAGGCTGGAAGCTGGGGAACTGAGGCTCTATTTACATGAATCAGAAAAAGTTTTGAGAATGGTGTAAAGATGCAAAATAATATATTTTCCCACATAGGCATGCCAACTCTTTTGCTTGTTGTGTTGATCAGGAAATTTCTTCTTTGCTTCATAAGAACTACAAAGACTAACTTATCTCCAGTCTGAGCTATCAGTGAGCAAATATCCCAACTTGCCAAGTTCCTCTACCAACCAGAAACACTTGGGTAACCTGCAGATTTTGGCTGATGGATACTGGAGAAGCTTCTTTAGGGGACTGGGGGTGTTGGTTGCATAATATTCTCTAGATCCTCTCTCAGCTGCAGTAGGCTTTGGGCTTAGTACATTCCACCTTGGGACCGGAGCGTCCAGTTATGCCCTTCACGGTCGGGACCTGACCAAAGCACAAGAGATCACTGACATGAGGGGGAGGCACAGAGTGCTGTGGATGGATTCCTAAGGAGCTGTGATACTTGAAGCAGAAGACAAGCACCGCGTGATGGAGAGTGTGTGTGGCCGGATGGTTTCCGGGAAGAAGAGGAATGAAAGGCAGCAGCCATTTGAAAAGGAAGCAATTTCACATGCCTCCAAGAGGTCACTTAGGCAACCCTGTCTGGGTCTCCCCTGGATTCAGCGGTCAGGAGGCCATTTACGCGCTCAGTAAGCACAGTTTTAATGCAGTGATGTAGGCAGCAGCCCGATTACAGTGACTCAGGGAGCAAGTAATGGTGGTGACGCTTGCACAACAAGGAGGATTTACTTAATGCCCCAGAATTATATACTCAAAAGGCTGAAAATAGTAAATTTTAGGTTACATGTTCTTTTTACCTCAAAAATGAATAAATAAAAAAGTAAAATAAAAGGGGGGGAGGGAGGGTATAAATGGAAAGTAAGGAAAGGAGAAAGGATGGATACAGAAGACATATGAGGTCATGACTCTGCTTTGTTTGAAGGCAGGAATGATGAGTATGTTCATAGGCCACTGGAAGGAGCTGATGAAAATACACAGCAGGAGACCTGACACCCCAAATATGGACAAATGGAGAAAAAGTCAAGGGCAAAGTAGAGTGACTGTCCTTGGAAAGAAGAGCGCTCTTCTCGTCCTGTGAAATCAGAGCAGAGGAGGGGAGGGTGTGGAAAGAATGCTGGCTCTGAGAGGAAGCAGGGAGGTGAGAAGGAAGTATGGGCTTCTGGGGAGGACCCAGCAAGGTGGACCAGCTCAGGAAGGCCACTGTGGGGCCAGATGAAGGAGCTCCCTAGAGATGCATGAGTTTATCAGGTAGCGAGAGGAAACAAGGAAGTGCCTTTCCTGGCGAGTCTTCTGTCGAGTCTTCTGTCTGCTCTTGGTGGCTTGTGAACTGGTTACCCTGACTCCAGCTGCTGGAGTCTCCTTGAGAAGAAACGCTGACAAATGCCCTCGGCCCTTTCAGCCAGGGCCTCCAGGAACGTCCAGCCCAACCCAGCTGTGGAGAAGGCAACAGGATTATGACTGAACTCCCAGGCTCAGCTTCAGGCAACCAGACACAGGCCTGAGGATGGGCCATGTCAGCCACGCCTCCGCAGAGCGGCTGGGACGAGGAGGACCATAGCCCCTGAGCCCCACTCCTTGGGCCTGTTTACTCAACAAGGACAGTGAACACATACCAGGCATTGCCAGACAAGTGTCAGCACGCTCCCCTTGCTTCCTGCTTTCATCATCATCTGATTGCTCTGATGGCTATTATTACTGTTACTGTTTTCACTATTGTCGTTGACTTCAACTCAGTGGGATCTGTCTGGAGTCCAATGTGGAACACACTGATGCAACAAAAAAGCACTTTTTATCTTGCCTGCCTCGTATATTAAGTTTCAGCTTTAGAGGATTAAAACCAGCTGAGGTCTGAGGGCTGTCCCACTTGACTACCTTCAGGCGTCCTGCTGTGGTTTGCCACCCACAGTGACAAGGACCCTTCTGGGATACAGACGGCAGGGGCTTGGAGAAACTGGCAGACGGGTGGTCTGGAGAGCCTCTAATTAAAGCTGTTCAGACCTGCAACCATGGGATCTTGATCTCTGCTTCTAGTATGTGAACACAACTCAACCCCCAGGCCCCGAGCAGGACTCTGAGGACAGAAAACCCAAGAAGCAAGAAGCTTCAGGGCAGCTATAATGGGGACATAGGCTCTAGCGCTGGCGAGGAAGGCAACCTGGCTCCAGGTCACCCCTGTTCTTCAGCCCACAGACCTCTGTGCTGGCCCAAGATAGAAACAAAGGGGAAAGAAACCCAAGGGGGCAAGAGCCATCATTATGGGGTGGGTTTCACCTGCAGAAATAAGCCCCTAAGAAAAGAAATTTAAATGCCCCATTCCTGAGTTTCTCCTTGGGAAATTATGGCAGCATTTCTGGGGCTCCCTGGCCGATCCAATGTGCCTTATGGGCTGGAGCCCCGGCATTGAGTAAGTGGCCCAGACATTCCTGCCCTCTCCCCTCATCTCCTCTGACTCTCGGAGGCCCAGCAAGACCTCCTATACTGCAAGTCCCTCTTCATGGAACAATTATCTGTGAGGAACAGTCATTCATTCAATGAAATATATTTATTGAGTCCACACATGCACCTGCTTAAAGCACAAGACCTCAAAAGAGATTTACCTTCAAGTGCCCCTTAGAGATGGCTTTCACCCTGGGAATGAGTTCCAGATCTTCTCGGATAGTGAGAGCTGAATGTGTGGTGGTGGACAGTGAGCTGGGAGCGCAGAACAGGATACAGACTTGCCTACAGAGTTCAAAGACTTGACAAATTTCTCACGGGCAAATTCCTTTGAGGTTAAAGCAGATTTCAGAGGACAGTTTGAGACCACTTTCAGCTTCAGTTTTGATGAGTGGCCTGGGAGCTGGGCTTCTAAGCCAGGATGCCCTCATTCCAAAGCATACAGTCTTCCAGCTTTATTTCACTCTGTAGTCCTCCCTTATGTGTTGCTCAGGGTAGCTCCTGGGATATTTGGCATTTCCTGGTTATCTTAGGACTTGTGTTTCTACTGGGTGTGATTGGAAGTGAGCTGGACTAAGGAAGTGTGTAGAATGAATAGGGTGGAAGTCAAGTTCCTTTTTGTACACAGATAGATGCTTGCCCTCCAGGCTCAATTTCCTCAGGACCCAGGCAAAATACAGGGGGCAGTGGACACCATTTTCAAAGAAGCTTTTGGCTTCCTGGGAGCACTTGCTGATGATGTGGGAAAAGAACAAGGTTTGAGGGATTGAAAAAACACTAGCCCCATCTGGAAGTATCTTAATGTCATTGTGACATCTTAATAAAGAATAGAAATTGATCTCTTACAAGAAGAAGAGATTCAGGAATGAAAGGAATAGCTTTTACATGGAAGGTACAGAAGTGTAAGATCAGAAGGAAGAAGCAGCAAACAGAAGAAAAAAAAACACAAAATGTACGTTAAAAAATGAAGAGGAATTATATGAAGATGCTAAGAATGAAGAAAAGACTAAGAGCTATATCTTTGGAAAATACCTAGCCTCTAATTCAGATTTTCTCCAGCTTCTCTGAGATCTGAGCCTGCTCTTAGGCTTGAGAGAGTAATTTCCTAAACAGGTTGATAAGAAGTCTAGGGGTCCCCAAGGAGAGAGGGGTCTGAAATTCTCAAGGAGGAAGAAAGGACAAACTTTTTTTTTCCTCTACATTCCTTAGGATTATATAACAATAATCTACCCTGCCTGAGGACAGTCTCTCGATTAAAATTTCTGGCTAATCCTGTTATCTTAAAATGTGAATTATGGGAGTAGATCTGGTGAGGTCTTTACAACCTCCAGACATTCTTTGGATTCATTGGAGAGTATATAACTCCATTGCTAACACTAAGCAAGTTGGTACTCTTTCTGTCCCCTTCTGATTCCTATGTCAAAAGCTTTCTCTATCTCCTTTATACTTTAATAAAACATTATTACACAAAAGCTCTGAGCGATCAAACCTCGTCTCTGGCCCCAGACAGAGGCCAAGAATCCCGGCGTCTTTTCGTGGTTCAGCAACAACCTTTCAAGCCGACTTAGGAGAGTCATCCAGCCCCTTAAGCAGATGCACTTGAAGAAGCCTTGTGATAGTGATGTGGTAATGGTGGAGTCAAGTCTAACTGGACTCCATCATATCAGGCCAGATCCTTTCATCCATTCGGTTAATAAATATATTAACCCATAGACTGTAGCATACCAGGCTCCTCTGTCCATGGGATTTTCCAGGCAACAGTACTGGAGTGGATTGCCATTTCCTTCTCCAGGGGATCTTCCCAACCCAGGGCTCAAACCCAGGTCTCCTGCTTTGTAGAGAAGACGCTTTACCGTCTGAGCCACCAGGGAAGTAGTGATGTGGTAATGGTGGAGTCAAGTCTAACTGGACTCCATCATATCAGGCCAGATCCTTTCATCCATTCGGTTAATAAATATATTAACCCATAGACTGTAGCATACCAGGCTCCTCTGTCCATGGGATTTTCCAGGCAACAGTACTGGAGTGGATTGCCATTTCCTTCTCCAGGGGATCTTCCCAACCCAGGGCTCAAACCCAGGTCTCCTGCTTTGTAGAGAAGACGCTTTACCGTCTGAGCCACCAGGGAAGTCCTAATAAATATATAAATTTCTATAATTTATAGCCTTGTGACTATGGACAAGTTCATTTAAAGTGTGTCTTAATTTCTTCATCAATAAAATGGATCCAATATTTCATATAATCATTGTGGGATCTATATTAAATAAGATAATGTTATAAAGATCTAGCAATATATCTGGCATACAGTAAGCTCTTAATAGACATGGTCATTCTACTTATCAATCTGGATTTCTTGCATTTTAATTATGTTTCTTGGAGCAAAATGTCAGACATCCCTTAGAAACTTGAGCAAACTCAAAAACCAGACAAAACCCAGTTAACATCTATAGATGTTCAGTCATGCTTCTTTACAGTGGTTTACCAACTATAAAATAACTTTAAAATAGATTTCATCACCCCCTTTTCTTCACTGATATTAAATAATGTTTCAGTTCAGTTAAGTTCAGTCACTCAGTCGTGTCCGACTCTTTGCGACCCCATGAATTGCAGCACGCCAGGCCTCCCTGTCCATCACCAACTCTCGCAGTTCACTCAGACCCACGCCCATGGAGTCAGTGACGCCATCCAGCCATCTCATCCTCGGTCGTCCCCTTCTTCTCCTGCCCCCAATCCCTCCCACCATCAGAGTCTTTTCCAGTGAGTCAACTCTTCGCATGAGGTAGCCAAAGTACTGGAGCTTCAGCTTCAGCATCATTCCTCCAAAGAAATCCCAGGGCTGATCTCCTTCAGAATGGACTGGCTGGATCTCCTTGAAGTCCAAGGGACTCTCAAGAGTCTTCTCCAACACCACAGTTCAAAAGCGTCAATTCTTCGGCACTTAGCCTTCTTCACAGTCCAACTCTCACATCCATACATGACCACTGGAAAAACCATAGCCTTGACTAGACGGACTTTAGTCAGCAAAGTAATGGCTCTGCTTTTGAATATGCTATCTAGGTTGGTCATAACTTTTCTTCCAAGGAGTAAGATTCTTTTAATTTCACGGCTGCAATCACCGTCTGCAGTGATTTTGGAGCCCAGAAAAATAAAGTCTGACACTATTTTCACTGTTTCCCCATCTATTTCCCATGAAGTGATGGGACCAGATGCCATGATCTTCCTTTTCTGAATGTTGAGCTTTAAGCTAACATTTTCAGTCTCCACTTTCACTTTCCTCAAGAGGCTCTGTGGTTCCTCTTCACTTTCTGCCATAAGGGTGGTGTCATCTGCATATCTGAGGTTATTGATATTTCTCCTGGCGATCTTGATTCCAGCTTGTGTTTCTTCCAGTCTAGCGTTTCTCATGATGTACTCTGCATAGAAGTTAAATAAGCAGGGTGACAATGTACAGCCTTGACATACTCCTTTTCCTATTTGGAACCAGTCTGTTGTTCCATGTCCAGTTCTAACTGTTGCTTCCTGACCTGCATACACATTTCTCAAGAGGCAGGTTAGGTGGTCTGGTATTCCCTTCTCTTTCAGAATTTTCCACAGTTTATTGTGATCCACACAATCAAAGGCTTTGGCATAATCAATAAAGCAGAAATAGATGTTTTTCTGGAACTCTCTTGCTTTTTCCATGATCCAGCGGATGTTGGCAATTTGATCTCTGGTTCCTGTGCCTTTTCTAAAACCAGCTTGAACATCAGAAAGTTCACAGTTCATGTATTGCTGAAGCCTGGCTTGGAGAATTTTGAGCATTTCTTTACTAGCATGTGAGATGAGTGCAATTGTGTGGTAGTGTGAGCATTCTTTGGCATTGCCTTTCTTTGGGATTGGAATGAAAACTGACCTTTTCCAGTCCTGCGGCCACTGCTGAGTTTTTCCAAATTTGCTGGCATATTGAGTGCAGCTCTCAGTCATGTTCAATTTTTTGCAATCCTTTGGATTGTAGCCCACCAGGCTCCTCTGTCCATGGGATTTTTCAAGCAACACTACTGGAGGGGGTTTCCATTTCCTTTTCTGGGAGATTATCCCAACCCAGGGATGGAACTTGCATCTCCTGTGTCTCCTACATTGCAGGTGGATTCTTTTCTTACTGAGCCATCAGGGAAGCCCTGGCTAAGTCCAAGACTATTTCTCATAATTCTCTAAACCAAGCCTCAGCTATATAGCTTTAAACTCAGAGTCAAGGGCAGCAGGCTTTATGCAGTGATTCCCTTCTATTATCCTTTTCTAAAATTGATGATAAAATACAGATTATAGCCCAGTTTTACTAAAAGTATTGACATATTTTCCCCTTAAGTCTGAACCGATTTGTTCAAACTACAAAACACTTTAATCTGGATGAGGTTTAAATGCTTTTAAATCTTCAAAGTTCCTCTTCTAGCTAGACTAACTTTCTAGCAAAGGGACTTCCCATAATAACTGATATGGACAGTCTCAAATCTTGTGTTCTTGAACTAGAAGGCAGGGACCTTGGAGTTCTTCCATTTGTATTATAGAAGGTATTTGCCAGATATTTTTGTGATATTAAGATAATTGAGCTAATATTTATAATGTAAAAAGAAACAGAAATAAAAACAGAGCAGCTCTCTACCAGCTTCATGGTTTATGTGAGACAAAATGAAGTGATGAAGGAGACATTTCTCACAGTTCATCCAGCTCAGCCGGATGCAAGTGATATAGGAGGAGACAAACATGCTTCAGTGGTTTGAGTTCGAGACTATGAAGTGAAAATAATATACTGCTTACTGACTTCTTCACTTCACAGGGGTTTTATGAGGAATAAATAGTTAAAACACTTTGAAGATGACAAATGCTCAAGGCTAAGCATTATTATCTGAAACTGTTATTACATCAATTCTTTGTGTAATCAAGTATTATTATTGGAAGCTCTGCAAGAAAATCTAACCTTTGGAGATTTTCAGCTCTATTTGCAGAACAAAGAGGCCTGGGTATCATTCATCCTAAGTACTTTAGACATGTGAATCAAGAATATTTAGACAGTGAGTGAGCATTTCTTGTTTGCCCATATTTCAACTAATAGGAACTTTGTATTTATTGGCATGACCCAAAAAGCAATATGGTACTTTGGGAAGGAAAAACCCCCACAAGATTTAGATTCTAGAATAAAGTGAAACTAAAATGGAACCCACCCAAATATTTTCAGCTGAGATTAAACTCCTCCCGGCTATTTGAATAAACTGCTCTTTAAGTAATTAAAACTGTAACCTATGGTCTTTAGTAAATTCTGGTAATTTCTCTGTAGTCAGTTTCAAGTATTTTTTAGCTGGCTTCTTTCCAAAGAGTACACCTGTGTGTTAGTTGAACAATGTCTTACTGAAAGATGAAATTAACTAACTTTGTTTGATTTGGATCTTGGTTAAAATTCTGAAGTTAGATATTTATATGCAGAGCCACATAAAGAATACTAGCTTCAATTATTCCACCAGGGACTATAATAAGATTTCCATTTAGCTAATAGAACATTAGAATATGCTTAGCTAATGAAAATGATTCATCTCTGTTTTTCTATCAAATTCAAGAGTTGGAGGAGTGGCAAAGAACTATTATTTTAACTACAAAACTTCTAATACACTAACTTTCTTCTCTCCTGTGCTACATTCTCTTCCTAAATTTATTCACTTTTGTTTCTGAACTTTGAAAGGAACTTTATCTATTTTAATTCATGAAAACCCAATAAAACATTGTTTTGACTTTAAATAATGGGTCTTTAATGCCTTTGATCCCCCTTGTCCATGTAAAATAAAAGTCTAATGATTCCTATTAAATGGGGGGAATAAAGTTTATTCCAATAACTATTTTCATTTTATGAGTGCAATTTAATTTTCACTTTTGTCCATTAATTATATGAGATGTCACAAATGCTGGAAGACGAGATTTGTTTATGTTTCTGATGTTTATCTCAGTTACAGTTTTTGTTTTGTACAGAATTAACACGGAACTGAGTAAGGATGCCACCAAACACCCCTCCACCGCCTTAAGAGTGCAGGTGTGTGCAGTAAGAATCTGGCGCCATTCACAGTTGTGCTACAGTTTCTGAGTAATCATACGTTCCAGTGATGCTTGAGCCAGAATGGCCTCAGAACAGACTCCAAAAGCTTCCATCTTGCTGTCAGAAAATCCAAACTCGATAGGCGGCTCGAGGGATGTCTTAACGTATGCTCACTCATATACTTAGTTCTGTTCCAGACTTTCCTTAGCCAGTGTCTCCACTTCGAGGGTTTCACTGCTCCAACATTCTGTGTCACCCTCATCACACAGATGCAAAAACAGCAAAAGGCTATAATTGTCACAAAGGAGAATTCTGTCATTGGCCCTACTAAGGAAATTAGTTGCCCAGGAATGCAAAGGATCTCATCTAGAAGTGACATGACCATGGCATGAGCTGCAAGGGAAGTATTGGGGTCTATGACTCTCCAGCCCACCTTCATTTCCTTCTTAATTCTTTTTCTACCTTGTTTACACTTTACAGCCTTGCTGCTCAAAGGGAATCCAGCATTTGCATCACCTGGGAGTCTGTTAGGAATCTAGAACCTCAGTCCCACCCCAGACCAGCTTCATCAGAGTCTGTGTTTTACCAAGATCCTCAGGTTACTCTGAAAAGCAGTAAAGTTGGAGAACTACAGGTTTTAGCACAGAATTTTTGGATCCCCAGCTCCAGTTATTCACACCACGTGCATTCTTAGTTGAGTGTCTCTAGAAAGAAAAGCTCTACCCCTTCTCTTTCCTTCTGGTGTTGGGACCAGACGCCGGCCATGACAGGCTCAGCAAGTTACACTAGGCCTAAAAAAACCTGAGTCATGTTTCTGGGAATTATACCCTTGAGCTAAACCTGAGTCATTTGACTACTAAGTTATGTCTCCAGGAATTATACCCTTGAACTATCAAGAGAATTTCCATTCACGCCAAACCTCAGCCAATCATGTAATGCCAGCTACCCTGTTACTAAGACAAAGAACTGGCCAGCTACCCTGTTACTAAGACAAAATATACTGCCGGTATATAAACAACTACAACCCAGAGCTCGGGGCTCTTGTCGGATTCCACTGCGCTGGATGAGACATGGGCCCTAGCTCGAGCTAGCAATAAAACCCCTTTATGCTATTGCATTGCTGTGGAAGTGTTATTCTCTCAGTTTTGGGGACTCGGACTCTGGGGACAACACTGGCTCATCAGACTCCACCTTGCACAAAGCTGTCCTTGGGCACTTGTACTCCTGTGCCTACCCTATCGGGTTATCTGTTGCCCTTTCTTGTGACCTTGACCTTCCCTTCCTGCTGATAAGTGGCTGGGCAGGCTCCTTGGCTCCATTTACCCTCCCAGAGCAGCTGGAAATGCACCCTGAGGATCAGCTATGGCTGGCTTGAAGGGCCCCACCCTGCTTCTTCTCACGCCAGATGTAATCGTTCCCAGAGTTCAGAGGTTTATGACTTGTTTCTTGTACTTCCAAATGTGCGGTCAAGATGCCCTTGTGATGAATTGGCAAGACTAATGGCTTATTTAAATATTTTCCAAGTCTGCTCTTTCAGACCACTTCTTCCACGTGGATATCTCTTGTGTGAGAATATGAGTGTAATGAAACCATGAGACGCATGTCCAGTTTGTCTCAAACTTCTATAACAGTTGTCATTATACCATCAGTTTCCACAAATTAAATCTACTCTGAAAGAAAGCATATCTGGAATTGACCCCCAAAATATTTCCCTAGGTTCTTGGATGTACTTTGCAAGTGTGTTTTTGTTTCCTAAATGTGACAAGAAATTATATCTGAAGCTCAGAAAGGGCAAAGATGACTTTCTGTATTTCTGGTGTACCTGGAGAATCCACCTGCCTACACAGATAAGGCATTTATCTGAATACACACACAGTGCACAACGACTATACCTTATTGTCCACTTTAGAAACCGAAAAATGAAACAGACACAAAGGTTATCTTTGGGAAGAAAAATCAACCATAAAACTAATGATGTTATGCCTCTTACAGGCATTAGAATAAATAAAGACAATTCAGTTGAAAATACATCACTGGTTGTACAACTCAGGTAACGCCCTCTGGATGATACAGAAAATAGTTTTAATTTGAACTGATAGGATCCTTAGAAAATTCAATTTAGCTGGTGAAGAATAAAATACAAACTAGTTACTGTTTATTCTCTATGTGTTCATGTATCTCTAAGAAGGTAAGTTCTAGATAAGAGGGACTTTCAAAGAGGATTTAAAACAGACTGGAGATAATTTCCCCTCATCATTGGGGCAGCCACTTAGACAAACAAAGGCCATTTGGGATTCATTGAAAGAATACTGGTCCCAAAGAGCATTCCTTGATGAGACAAAGGTGACATCTGGTCTGTCTAGCCTGCTCAGTTGTGCAGAGTGAATGTGCTGTGGGTTCATAAATAGCTCCATAAACAAGTTTTTCAGTCTAGTCTAGTTATGATCAAAGATCTAAATGTTCAGCAAAACCCATTCTGCTTACCTAACATCAACAAATAGTCATTTTAAAGATCAAAATCAACATGCACACAGGCAACAAAAGAAAAAAATGAACTGGACTTCATTAAAATCAATAATTTTTATACATCAAAGGACACTATCAATGAAATGAAAAGCCAGCTGACAGGATGGGAGAAAACATTTGCAAATCACATATCTGATAAGGGTTTAATATCCAAAATATATAAATAACTCCCATAATTAATGAACCAAAAGACAACCCAATTTTAAATGAGCATAAGACTTTAAATAGTTCTTCAAAGAAGGCTTACAAATAGACTATGAGCACATGAAGAGATGCTTAACATCACTAGTCATTAAGGAAATGAAAATCAAAATCGTAATGAGATACCACCTCACACCTATTAGGATTGCTGTAATTAAAACTCAGAAACAATCGGTGACAGCGTGGAGAAACTGGGAACTTTGTGCCTGGCTGGTGGGAATGTAAAATGGTGCAGACACTCTGGAAAAGTTTTCTGGTTCCTTAAAAAAAACTAAACATAGAATTACCACATTGACCCAGCAATTCCACTCATAGGCGTATATCTAAAATAATAGATTCAGGGAAGAAAGTCATGTGGAGATGGAGGCAGAGACTAGAACTGTGAAAAAAGCCATGGGATGCCAGGCCCACAAGAAGCTGGAAGAGACAAGGAAGGATTCCCCTCCCTGGAGACTTCAGAGAGAACATGGCCCCAACAACACCTGGATTTGACACTTCTGGCCTCCAGAACTGTGATAGAATGAATTTCTGTTGTCCTAAGTCCCCAAGATGGTAGCAATTTGTAACAGCCAACACAGGGAAACAGACACAACTCCAAAGGAAGAAAGAGTTTTTAGCTCCTATAGTTTCCTGGCCAATAGAGTTTTGGGGATGCTGCTTGCAGGACAGCATCTCTCTACTCCACTCCTCTCACAGTATGCCAAGGTCCTGGGATACAGCCCTGTCACCTCTGACGATGCCTGTGCGTGTGTGCATGTTAAGCCACTCAGTTGTGTCCAACTCCCTGCAACCCTATGGACTGTAGCTCGCCAGGCTCTTCTGTCCATGGGATTCTGCAGGCAAGAATACTGGAGTGGGTTGCCATGCCCTCCTCCAGGGGATCTTCCCGACCCAAGGATTGAACCCAGGTCTTTTATGTCTCCTGCAGTGGCAGCTGGGTTCTCTCCCATAAGCACTGCCCAGAAAGCTGAGGGCTTCCCTGGTGGCTCAGATAGTAAAGAATCTGCCTGCAATGCAAGAGACCCAGGTTCGATCCCTGGGGGGAAATCCCCTGGAGTAGGAAATGGCACCCCTCTCCAGTATACTTGCCTGGAGAATTCCATGGACAGAAGAGCCTGGTGGGCTACAATCCATAGGTTGCAGAGTCAGACACGACTGAGCAACTAACATCCCTGACTATCTTTGCTGTCAAATCAGGTTCAAGAGTGGCCCGCCCTCACTCTACTTATGATAGTGTCATTGTTCCAGGTAAGGAATTGCTGATTTTTTGCTCTTCATGAGGGGCCATCCACTTTGAGGAATTTTGTTCTGCCAGCTTCCTCTGTGACATCCAAGGCACAAGTCTAATCTCTTGGTCTCTCCTTTGGCCCTGTTTGATCTCCACTGCATTTCCGCATAGATTGTGGTTCAAGGTTATAGATGTTTCCTTTTTTTGTTAAAGATGGAGTTTATATGTCTGACTTCTGTTTTCTTTGTTGCTTTGAGGATATTTCCAAGGCAAGAAGGTACCATCATCTTAACTTTACTCTGATGTTTAAAAACTGGGAGTCCATACCACATCATCCAAAGTTTTACTATTCTACAACCAGGGTCAGCAAACTTTTTCTGTCTAGGGCCGGACAGTAAATATTTTAGGTTTTGCCTCATAGCTGCTCCATTCTGCCATTGTAGTACAAAAGGAGCCATAGGCAGTATGTAAACAAATGAGCACAGCTATGTACCAATAAAACTTTATGGATAACCATAGAATACAGCAGAAGAGACGTGATGTGACTTTCAGGGTTAGGTTATGAAAGGTATTCAGTTTCTAACTTGTTTTCTGGAACTCTGAGCCACTGAGTAAGCATGTGAGCTGCCATGGAGGAGAGGCTCCAAACACCTTAATGAGATATTATATACGGAGACTCACAAAGAACTGGCACTAGCCCTAAATGTTTCTCTGGTGTTGTACTCTCTATTATTGTCCTCTGTGGAAATATGACTGGAACAACTGAGGAACTGAATTTAAAATTTTAGTTCATTTTAATTAAACATAATAAAACAAAACATATCATTAGTAGCTTTTATACTGATTGCATGTTGAAATGAAAATAGTTTTGATATATTGGGTTAAGTAAAATATATGATTAAGATTAATTTTACCTGTTTATTTTTCCCTTTTTAATGTAGTTACTAGAAATTTCTTAATTAATTATGGCTCACATTATATATCCACATTATCTCCAAAACCAGAACTGGGGAACTTGGGCTGTTGTCTTCCACCTTGTCTAAGTCAGCCACAGGAACCAGGTGACCTTCCATGGGCCTTCCAGGGCTCTGTTCTGCACCCAAGCATGGAATAAACTAAACTTCCCAGGGGATGCTGCTGGAAGCTGAAGGACATATTAGAACATAAAGAAATCCAGGGACTTCCCTGGTGGTCCAGGGGTTAAGAATTCTCCTACCACTGCAGGGTACACAGGTTCAATCCCTTGTCTGGGAAGATCCCACATGCCTCCAGGCATGTGGATCTAAGCACCTATGCCACAGCACTGGGGCTGCACTCTAGAACTTTTGCTCCACAACAAGAGAAGCCACTAAAATGAAAAACCCACACACAGAAACAAAGAGTAACCCCTGCTCGCCACAACTAGAGAAAGCCCAATTGCAGCAATGAAGGCCCAGCCCAAAAATTAATTAATTAATTAAAGAAAAGAAGTTCAGGACTTCTTTGGCTGATGTCCATTGCTCCTTTGGGGCACAATGGCATTTTATAAAGATTTTAGTTATACAACCTTGCTTTAAATAGCAGTGAGGCTCATTCTTAGCTGTATGATCTTAGGTGTGCTTCTGAGCCTCTCTGAACATCAGATTCTTCACATTAAAAAAACAAAAAAGATTTATTGTGAATGTGTTTAACCCATTCTACTCAATCTGTGAGGTTTTTTTTTTCCCCATTCACAGCATGTTTATTAAGAATCTACGATGTCTTGAGCGGGGTTTCCTTGGTGGCTCAGTGGTAAAGAACCCACCAACCAATGAAGGAGATGGGGGAGATACAGGTTCAATCCCTGGGTCAGGATGAATCCCTGGAGAAAGGAATGGCAACCCACTCCAGTATTCTTGCCTGGGAAATCCCATGGACGGAGGACCCTGGCAGGCTACAGTCCATGGGGTAGTAAGGGGTCAGACATGACTGAGCAACTGATCAAAATCTGTGAGTTTTCTGAAGATGTAACGTGATCCCTGTCTGGCAGGCTGTTTTGAGGATCAGGGATCAGAGTGTAAGTGGTCCACGATCTAATGCTAAGTAAACAAATAAACCATACTCAGCACCTAAGAGTTCTGAAGAGGTCAGAAGGACAAGCCCTAGCGAAGTCAGCAGTGACTAAAGAGTTTATCTTTCTGTATGTGTGTACGTGTGTGTGTGTGTGTGTGTGTGTGTGTGTTGCTTGGGGGGTAGGGATGCAGAAGACAATCAATAAGTAAATAAACAAATAAGCACTAACTCAGGATGGGATGAGAACCCTGAGGAAATATAAAGTCAGGCAAGTAGCCCAACTGGCTGGGGAAGGCTTCTCCACTAAGGGACCCCCCTGAGGGGCACCGCAGCCACGCTTCCTCTCTGTCGTGTGCTTGGCCTCCAGGGATATACCCTTTGGACAAAAACCTGGCCTTTGACACTGCCTCATTTTACTTTTGCTGTATCTGCTGGCCTTTTTTTTTTCTTTTTACTCCAAAACCTGACCGTCTCACCAGAATCACCAGAGTAGCACAGTTTTCTAAGAAACCAGTTTGACTTATGACCGTTGTCCTAAAATCAATCCTTCTAAAATCAGTTTTCACAGAGGCAACTTGTTCAGGTGTCTACGTACCATATGATAACACTCACCTGCTTTTTAAAAAAAATTTTAATTAACGAATTAATTTTTGGCTGTGCTGGGTCTTTGTTGCTGCCTGTCGGCTTTCTAGTTGTGGCAAGTGGGGCTTCTCACTGAGGAGTCTTCTCTTGTGGTGCACAGGCTCTAGGCACTCAGGCTTCAGTAGTTGTAACTGGCAGGCTCGGGAGTTATGGCCCATGGGCTTTGCTGCCCTGAGGCATGTGGGATCTTCTTGGACCAGAGATTGAACCTATGTCCCCTACACTGGCAGGCAAATTCTTATCTACTGGACCACCAAGGAAGCCCTTCACCTATTTTTTAAAATGCATTTAACATTTAGAGCTTTTTCTACTGAAGTCAGTTTTAACCTCTTGTGAAGTTTTGTATTTTTCTAATTGTTTGTTTCAGTCACTTGCTGAAGGTATTTCCATCTTATTTTCATGTTTCTAATAAGCATGTATGGGACTTCCCTGATAGCTCAGTTGGTAAAGCATCTGCCAGCAATACAGGAGACCCTGGTTTGATTCCTGGGTTGGGAAGATTCCCTGGAGAAGGGAAAAAGCTACCCACTCCAGTACTCTAGCCTGGAGGACTCCATGGACTGTATAGCATGTATGCAGTCATTCACATATGATTTATCAAACTGACCCCTTTTGAGATTTCTTGCCTCTGTCTTACATCTTTCTTTGTCTTTTCATATCAATGTGTCTCTCCAGGTTTCCTAATATAGATTAGCTCCACATGTGTTAAATACAGTTAATGTGGGATTACTGTTGAGACTGAGACAAACTATTCCATAGAAAGCTTCCTAGAAGAAATTTTTTATAAAGTGCTAGCACATAATAAAAGTTGCAAAACAAAATGACGATACCTGCATAAGTGTGCTACACAAGTTCACATGATACCCATTTGCCTTTAACACTTTGGAGGGTTGAACTGGCAGAACCCACACGTGTGAGCAGAGACCAGACTACAGGTTTTCTTACTCCAAGCTCAGTGCTTCAGTTAAGCACTCTAGATTGTCCCTGGACTTCCCTGGTGGCTCAGATGGAAAAGAATCCGCCTGCAATGCAGGAGACTTGGGTTCGATCCTTGGGTTGGGAAGATCCCCTGGAGAAGGGAACGGCTACCCTTTCCAGATTGTCCCTATCAGTAAACTCGAAAATGTGCTAATTATGCTGCTAATTGGTTAAATAAGACTTGGTCAATCTACCACTTGCTGAAACACAATCTTACTTGAGCTTCCAAAATGTCATTTCTTACTAACATTAAAACTTTATGGAGGAGGAAACGTGGTCAAAAAGATGAGCAAATTATGTAAAGCAGGGTGTATTAAACTTAGCCCAGTGATGGAAAAAATGAAAAGCTAACATCAAGAAACAGCTGAACAAAGTAACAAAGAACATTTAAGCCAGTGGTTTCAGACAGGGGTGAATTTTACCCTTGTGGCATTTCTAGAAACTTCCAGAGTCATGTTTTATTGTCACTGTGAGGAGAGGGTACTACTGGGTAGAGACCACAGATGCTGCTCAATAGCCTACAATGCGCAGGACAGCCCCTCACAACACAAGAAAGAGCTAACTGGCCCCAAATGTCCATAGTTGCTAAGGCCAAGAAACCTTTTTCAAGGGCCACTTGTTTAGGGAGGTAAAAATGGGATGTACTCTGAAGACTAACAACACACATCTTTTTTTTTTTTTAATTGGAGGCTAATTACTTTACAATATTGTAGTGGTTTTTGCCATGCATTGACATGAATTAGTCATGGGTATACATTTGTTCCCCATCCTGAACCCCCCTCCCACGTCCCTCCCCACCTCATCCCTCAGGGTCATCCCAGTGCACCAGCCCTGAGCACCCTATCTCATGCATCAAACCTGGACTGGTGATCTATTTCACATATGATAATATACGTTTCAATGCTATTCTCTCAAATCATCCCACTTTCGCCTTCTCACACAGAGTCCAAAAGTCTGTTCTTTACATCTGTGTCTCTTTTGCTGTCTTGCATATAGGGTCATCATTACCATCTTTCTAAATTCCGTATATATGGGTTAATATACTGTACTGGTGTTTTTCTTTCTTTCGGACTTACTTCACTTTGTATAATAGGCGCCAGTTTCATCCACCTCATTAGAACTGATTCAATGCATTCTTTTTAATAGCTGAGTAATATTCTATTGCGTATATGTACCACAGCTTTTTTATCCATTCGTCTGCCTGTGGACATCTAGGTTGCTTCCATGTCCTAGCTATTGTAAATAGTGCTGCGATGAATGTTGGGTTATACATGTCTCTTTCAATTCTGGTTTCCTTGGTGTGAATGCCCAGCAGAAGGGATTGCTAGGTCATAAGGCAGTTCCATTTCCAGTTTATTAAGGAATCTCCACACTGTTCTCCATAGTGGCTGTACTAGTTTGCATTCCCACCAACAGTGTAAGAGGTTCCCTTTTCTCCACACCCTCTCCAGCATTTATTGTTTGTAGACCTTTTGATAGCAGCCATTCCGACCAGCGTGAGATGGTACCTCATTCTGGTTTTGATTTGCATTTCTCCAATAATGAGTGATGTTGAGCATCTTTTCATGTGTTTGTTAGCCATCTGTATGTCTTCTTTGGAGAAATGTCTGTTTAGTTCTTTGGCCCAGTTTTAACAACACACATCTTGAAGGGAACAGTTTCCTCTGTGCAATCTTTTCCTCTTCACATGTTTAGCTGTTTATAGCCCAGTTCCTATTTCAGAAAGAATCCACGTTCTTATATTCATTCTGTCGGCCTGCAGTCTTGGGTGAAGTTCTGTTTTGCTTGCCTGTTTTCTCTGGCATGATCCCCTCTCCACCAACTCTCTTTATGAGCTTGACTCTCACTCTTAGTGAAGAGATAGGCCATTATTGCCTCAAGTTTTGTCCCTGCTCCCAGCGCATTGCCTGGGCGAGGCTCCCAGGTCAGGCAGAGCAGCAGGGGTCTCTGGCTCAATCTACTCCCTTCCAGGCCAAGGTCAGCCCAGGAACCATCCCAGGCAGGGGAGGGTTTTCTGTTCCTTTCCGTCCTTCTCTCCAACACCGTACTCCCCAATGTCTCTTCTGTCTTTTCTCACTCCTCTTTCAGACAGCGAGTGGAATCCTTATCCTGGCTGCCTGACGAGCCTGCCCCACCTGGCATCCCTACTGAAGCATGCATTCTTTCAATTTTCCCCTTGAACCCCATTCTCAGATAAGGTCACTCAGGGAAGAGTCAAGAAGTTACTGCTTGTGTGTGCTCAGTCATGTTCCACTCTTTGCGACCCCATGGACTGTAGCCCACCAGGCTCCCCTGTCCACAGAATTCTTCAGGCAAGAACACTGCAGTGAGTCACCATTCCCTTCGCCAGTGGATCTTCCCAACCCAGGGATTCAACCTGCATCTACTGCCTCTCCTGCACCGGCAGGCAAATTCTTAATCACTGAGCCGCCTGGGAAGCAGCAAAAGTGGTTACTGACTGATGATTAATGCCTGGCCCCTTCCACGCAAAGCTGCCTTCTCACAAAGGTCTTTGCTTTGGTTCAGGGGGTAAAGGGCTAATGGGGGTTATCCGACATGCTCATACAAAGTCCTTTCCCATCCTTCATCGCACTGGCTCTCAGATCCCTTCTCCAACACTGAGAGAACAAGGCATTTCTAAGGGAGGGAGGGAGATGGGGAAAAGTGTTCAGAGCTCCAGGTGACCCAGGTGGCTGCTGGTGGCACCTGTTTGAACAAGGGCTGCAGATCCCAAGCCTGGTCTCTTCAGCAGAGAGATACCTGTGTGGAGGGGTCAGGAAGGGGTGGGAGAGTAGAACCCTTGCAGGACCTACCCAGGCTCCTCCTTACAAGCACAGTATCTCCTATGCAGACACCAAAAGGCAGCCAGCACAGCAACCCAGAAGGGGAATCCAGGTTCTGCTTCATGGGGTGGGGTAGTGGTGGGGGGTGGGTGCTGCTCCCGTGTCCTGGCCCTCAGAGCTGCATTGCTATTGTTCAGTCACTAAGTCATGTCCAACTCTTTGCGACCCCATGGACTACAGCACACAAGGCTTCCCTATCCTTCATGTCTCCCAGAGTTTGCTCAAACTCATGTCCATTGAGTTTATGATGCCACGCAACCATCTCATCCTGTGTCGTCCCCTTCTCCTGCCTTCAATCTTTCCCAGCATCAGGGTCTTTTCCGAGTCAGCTCTTCGCATCAGGTGGCCAAAGTATTGGAGCTTCAGCACCAGTCCTTTCAATGAATATTCAGGGTTGATTGCTTTAGGATTTACTGGTTTGATCTCCTTGCAGTTCAAAGGACTCTCAGACTCTTTTCCAGAGTTGCATGGTTTGGTGCAATTCAGGGTCCTGAATGTCTCTTCCTTGTTGGACCCTGACAGAATTGTGCAGTTAGCATCCTTCTTCCTTATGAGGAACAATTCTCAGCAGATGCTTACTCCTTCAGAAAGACCCAGTGAGTTTTCACATGTTTGATGCCTGAATTCCTCTCACTCTGTCCTGGCCAGGGAGGAGGACCCCAGATCAAATGGCTCACATTCTTCTTGTGAGTTCTCACTCAGCTTTCTTGCCTCACTAAAGTAAGGGTGATTATTTTTTAAAAAGGCAAACCAAAACTTAGAAATTCATTGTTGGGGAAAACAAATCTTTTAAGAAATCTCCTGGAGATCCCTTAGGAGCCCTCAGTCTAGAAGGGAAACAAAAAACACAATTATTTAAGTAAGTCCTGAAAAATGTTATAATTGATATATGCCCGCAAGGTGGTGGGCACCCAGAGGAGGGAGCAAATGCTGGGCAGGGTGGCAGGGATGTAGGGACACCTTCCCAGAACAGTGTCATCTGCTATCATTATCAAGTAATAACAGCATCCTCAGGTGAGAAACTTTGGCCTGTTTCAATGGCACCCCTACTTCAGTAGGTGGTTTTATTTCCCAATATACAAACTCCAAATATCAGTATTCTTGGCACACTGCATTGCTTTACTAGAAAAATCAAAGTTTTGAAATTATTTCCCATGTAATTCAAAAGGTAAAATATAATTAAGAAAAATGAAAAGTTTTTTGTTGCTGTTTTCATCCAAATTATGCTCCGTCTATGCTTTTCCAGCCTGTTGAATTTTACCCTGGATTGAACTTCATCTGATTCATGATTAAGATCTTGGCCACAACTGCCTGCATGCCATCGTGTTTCTCCTCAACAATCATAAGCAAGTTACCTTATCTCACAGCTGCAGCAAAATAGGACAGTGATTACCTAACGCATCCTGACAAATGATGTGACAAGTATTGAGGGCCTTGCCTTGATGTTATCACTGCTGTGCTGATTTCATTTTATTACTCTCTCTGGCTAAACAGCCTTAACCTAGTTGTCTGCTCCCTGCCCTTTGTCTTGAAAATCCCATAGGGATCCGACCATACTTAGTCCAAATTTTTTGCTTTGTTTTGTTTTTACAGGACATTTATGTGTTACAAACAACTTTTCCTTTTTTAACTAAACCGAGTGGCAAGCTCCTGAAGGTGCGCTGGTTTGGTATGTTCTCCATCCAGATGCATCCATGATGCAACTCCATTGAAGGCATCATGCAAATTATGATCAATGATGCCTTGTCCTATTTCAAATTAGAAGTGGAACCAGACACACCAACTCTAGATAGAGCCTGCTCCCTCTAGCACTCCACACTAAGCTCTCCTGAGGTGTCTGTGACCACCAGTATACAAAGCAATCTCCCTGGAAGTGCAGGGGAAGCAGAGCCTACTATAATCTAAGGAAATGCCAGAAAACTGGAAAGAGAGACAGGAAGCCTGGCATGCTCCAGTCCATGGAGTTGCAGAGAGTCAGACACATTGGCGACTGAACGACAACAAGAGCAGAGGATCTTTAAGCCTGGGTAGAATTTCAAAAAGTCTAGAACAGGAAAAAAGCCATCCAAGGAAATGGAACCACCTCTGGCAAGATGCCGTGGTAGAGAAGGACCTATTTAAGAAAGAGTCATTCAGTGTGGCTAGAGATCAAGTCTCTGGGAAAAGGGCAGAAATGGAGGTAAGGCTATGTAGTCGGGTCTGAGTCAGGTCATGCAGGACATTAGATAACAAGCTGGGCAAAGATTTTATTCTCAATGGATTCCAGTGATAAAAGTGAAAGGTTTTGAAACTTTAATTAAGACATCAGCTTCAGAGAGGAAGAGGAGGGGGAAAGAAACTATGTAGTCATCAAACTGATTAGACTAAAGTCAGGTTGGATATGGCAAACAAGGGATGAAAGGCTGGTAAGAAGAAAAAGAAAGCCAAAGATTCGACCATGTATATCAAAATATCCTCCCTGTGCAAGGTTCAAAGGAGGCACCCAACAAATATTCATTGGAGTTGACGGTTCCAGAATTTGGAGTATGAAGAGCCAGTGATGATGATACTCACTGGGATCAGAAAGAGAAAACTTAGGCATTGGGAAGGAAATGATGGGTTAAGCCATGGGCAGGTTGCATGTGAGGTACTTAAAAGACCTCTAAGTGGGAATGGCTAACTGGCATCGATATATAAATCTGGAGCTCAGGAGGGAGATTTGGGATAAAGATAGAATCATCAATGTTGAAAGCACAGGTGAACAAACAATATAAATCATATCTTCCAAAGGCACATATAGAAGGAAACAGAGGGCAGTAGGGACCTTCGGGGAACATCAGTGTTTGTGGGATGGCATGCTTTGCGAAGGCATAATTATGCCCACCATTTTCCCCATGGTATCTTCAGAGCCTGGGGCAGTCTTGGCAAAGGAGTAGACGTTCAATAAACATTTGTTAAGCAGAGGAATGACTGAATTCAAGGAGCAGGTAGTCTGCACTTCATCAGAGGAGAGGGATGGGACAGAAATGAGACCTTAGCTTTGCTGAGCATCAGCTCTCTACCAAGATACTGGCTTTACTTGTGGCTTCTCCTTTAAGAAAATGAAGTGATGTCATGTAAAGCTTTACAAAGCTTCAGAGTCAAGCTTTGTAGTGACCTCAGCTATCACAGTGTCTGCAACTCCCACTGAGTTTTCCCTATCTGCAACATTTTTGTGTTTAGTATTCACTTAAAGAGTCAAGATGGGGTTGAGAGCTTATATAGTTATATAATCAGTATAACTATATTAGTTTCAGGTGTACATTACGGTCTTTTCCAAAGAGTTGGCTTTTCGTATCAGGTGGCCAAAGTGTTGTAGCTTCAGCTTCAGCATCAGTCCTTCCAAGGAGTATTCAGGACTGATTTCCTTTAGGATTGACTGGTTGGATCTTCTTGCAGTCTAAGGAACTCTCAAGAGTCTTCTCCAACACTACATTTCAAAAGCATCAATTCTTTAACACTCAGCCTCTTTATGGTCCAACTCTCACATCCATACATGACTACTGGAAAAATCATAGCTTTGACTAGACAGACCTTTTCAACAAAGTAATGCTGTCTAGATTTGTCATAGCTTTCCTTCCAAGGAGCAAGCAAGTATCTTTTAATTTTCGTAGCTGCAGTCACCATCCACAGTGATTGTGGAGCCCAAAAAATAGTCTTTCACTGTTTCCGTGTTTCCCCATCTATATGCTATGAAGTTATGGGATCAGATGCCATGATTTTAGTGTTCTGAGTGTTGAGTTTTAAGCCAGCTTTTTCACTCCTCTTTCGCCTTCATCAAGAGGCCTTTAGGGCCTCTTTGCTTTCTGCCATAAGGGCAGTGTTATCTGCATATCTGAGGTTATTGATATTTCTCCCAGCAATCTTGATTCCAGCTTGTACTTCATCCAGCCAGCATTTTGCATGATGTACTCTGCATATAAACTAAATAAACAGGGTGACAATATTCAGCCTTGATGTACTCCTTTTCCAATTCTGAACCAGTCTATCATTCCATCTTCAATTCTAACTGTTGCTTCTTGACCAGCAGACAGGTTTTGCAGGAGGCAGGTAAGGTGGTCTTGTATTCCCAACTCTTTAAAAATTTTCCACAGTTTGTTGTGAGCCACACAGTCAAAGGCGTTAGCATAGTCAATGAAGCAGAAGTAGATGTTTATTTGGAATTCCTTTGCTTTTTCTAGGATCCAATGGATGTTGGCAATTTGATCTCTGGTTCCTCTGCCTTTTCTAAAGCCAGCTTAAACATCTGGAAGTTCATGGTTCATGTACTGTTGAAACATGGCTTGAATAATTTTGAGCATTACTTTATTAGCGTGTGAGATGAGTGCAATTGTGTGGTAATTTGAGCATTCTTTGGCATTGCCTTTCTTTGGGATTGGGATGAAAACTGACTTTTCCAGTCCTGTGGCCACTGCTGAGTTTTCCAAATTTGCTGGCATATTGAGTGCAGCACTTTCATAGCATCATCTTTTAGGATTTGAAATAGCTCAGCTGGAATTCTGTCACCTCCACTAGCTTTGTTCGTAGTGATGCTTCCTAAGGCCCATTTGACTTCACACTCCAGGATGTCTGGCTCTAAGTAAGTGACCACACCATCATGGTTATCCGGGTCATTAAGATCTTTTTTGTATAGTTCTTCTATGTATTCTTGCCACCTCTTCTTAATATCTTCTGCTTCTGTTAGGTCCATACCATTCTGTCCTTTATTGTGCCCATCTTTGCATAAAATATTCCCTTGGTATCTCTAATTTCTTGAAGAGATCTCTAGTCTTCCCCATTCTGTTGTTTTCCTCTATGTCTTTGCATTGTTCACTTAGGAAGACTTTCTTATCTCTTCTTGCTATTCTTTGGAACTCTGCATTCAGATGTATATATCTTTCCTTTTCCCCTTTGCCTTTTGTTTCTCTTTTTTTCTCAGCTATCTGTAAGGCCTCCTCATGCAACCATTTTGCCTTTTTGCCTTTGTTTTCCTTGGGGATGGTTTTGATCACTGTCTCCTGTACAGTGTTATAAACCTCTATCCATAGTTCTTCAGGCACTATGTTTATCAGATCTAATCCCTTGAATCTGTTTCTCACTTCCACTATATAATTGTAAGGGATTTGATTTAGGTCATACCTGAATGGCCTAGTGGTTTTCCCTACTTTCTTCAATTTAAGTCTGAATTTGACAATAAGGAATTCATGATCTGAGCCACAGTCAGCTCCCTGTCTTGTTTTTGCTGACTCCATAGAGTTTCTCCATCTTCAACTGCAAAGAACATAATCAATCTGATTTCGTTATCGACCATCTGGTGATGTCCATGTATAGAGTTGTTTCTCATATTGTTGGGAAAGGATATTTACTATGACCAGTGTGTTCTCTTGGCAAAACTCTGTTAGCCTTTGCCCTGCTTCATTTTGTACTCCAAGGCCAAATTTGCCTGTTACTCCAGGTATCTCTTAACTTCCTACTTTTTCATTCGATTCCCCTATGATAAAAAGACATCTTTTTTGGATGTTAGTTCCAGAAGGTCTTGTAAGTCTTCACAGAACCTTTCAACTTCAGCTTCTTCAGCATTACTGGTTGGGGTATACACTTGGATTACTGTGATATTGAACGGTTTGCCTTGGAAGTTGAACAGCGATCATTTTGTTGTTTTTGAGACTGCATCCAAGTACTGCATTCTGGGCTCTTTTGTTGACTCCATTTCTTCTAAGGGATTCTTGCCCACATTGTAGCTATAATGGTCATCTGAATTAAATTCGCCTATTTCTGTACATTTTAGTTCACTGATTCCTAAAATGTCAATGTTCATGCTTGCCAATGGAAGTCTGACCACTTCCAATTTTCCTTGATTCATGGACCTAACATTCCAGGTTGCTATGCAATATTGTTCTCCATACGATACAGCATTGGACTTTACTTTCACCACCAGACACATCCACAACTGGGCGCTGTTTCCACTTTGGCTTAGCCTTTTCATTCCTTCTGGAGCTATTTCTCTGCCCTTCTCCACTAGCATATTGGGCATATTTGTATTTATTGCAAAATAATCACCAGGGTAAGTCCAGTTAACATTCAAGTGAACTTGGGACATTCTTAACATTCTCTTCTGTAAACTCTCATATAACCAGAAACTTTGTGGTTCTTCTGGGACTGTTGCAAGTGTTCATCTAATTGACCAATTAATCATTTTCTAAGAGCTACCACCATACTACATATATATATACAATACAATACATATGATACAATATGGCTCAGACCTCAACAAGCTCAACATTCATACAGTTCAAATGTATGCATACTCATTCATGTGCATATATGGGCATGAATATTCATTCATAATATAATCTGTAAGTACAGAATCTGTATTCTGTGGGCACACAGAGAACAGTGAACAGCATAGTCATGTCTTAAAATCAGAAATAAGGGTGAAAGATTATGGACGTCTTCACAAAAGAAAAGGAGCAAAAATAGAGCCTTGAGAACTAAAAGGATCTTGGAGGGTTTTTGGTTATTGCTTTTTTCCAGGCAGAAGGGGCCACGTAAGCAAAGATGATGAGACATGAGAGGGCCTGAGTGTGAACTGCTTGAAAAAGGTGGGCGAGGAAGCTGGTGCAGTATCCCAGAAGGGTTTTAAATTGAGTGTAACATGACTGGATTTGGGTTTGGGGAAGACCCTTCTGGCAGCTAGTGTAGACATTGGACTAGAGTCTGGAAAGATGCCTAAACAGAGAACTTTATCCCAAGGTGCCTCCTTTCCATCCTCTCGTCTGCCACATAAGGGCTTCGGGAGGACTGGATTTTGAGGACTGACATTTGCATATGGGTTTTGAACCATTAGAATAGGATTCAGACCTACATGTATACATGAATGTGTTAGCAGTCAGCAGAAGGCATGGAGGGTTCAGACTTGTCATTGTGGAGGATAAAAATGAGGCTGCTCAAGAAAATAGCTCGATGGTTTGGTCTAATTTGTACTTACAAGTCTTAATTCATCATGAATAAGATTTCCTCTAATCATTATTAGGTTTGCACTTAACTTCCTAAAGCCCCTTCTGTATTCTAAGAAGAGTTTGCCTTATGTGTTAAGACTGGCCCCAGCTGAGCCCCAGCCCTAGACCCAGCCACAGCTACAGGGAAAATTTCAAAGCTCTCTTAACCTCAACTTGGCATAACTCCTTTCATCAGGATTTACTCTTAGTGATTTACATTTTAACAACTCTGTTAACACAGATAGACCATCATGCTATGAAATTCAAGTGGGATTTGCAAAGAGCTCTTAGACCTAATACAGTCCTTTAGATTATATCTTGAAATATGGCTTAACCACCTCATCAGATTCAAGAGTTTTAACTATCCAAAACCATTTTTTAAGTGCTGACTTAATTGATGTTGCATTTAACTGCCTTTTCACCCATGTGTTAGGCATTTTGCACATATGTCACCGAATGAACTAGAGATTGAATTTCTACAGTAATTTCTTAAGAGCCAAGAAATAACAATGGAGGGATTTTATTCCACAGTTAAAGATGCACAAGCCCCAGCATGCCTGGCAACAAACAGAAGCCATGAAAAGGGCTGTTGTCTGCAGCCCTGGGAATCTTCTTCTACCTGTTGATTTACTCTTAAAGAATAAAAATACAAATAAATAAATAAATAAATAAAAATACATTGCTTAATCTGGCCCTTAATCTATGTCACAGTGGGTGGTAAAACATCTATGCCACATAGGTGTTAGGTGAGGCTCCACATCAGGAAATTTTTAAACAATGATGCACTCAGGCACATGCCTTCTGAATGCCACCTGTGCCTACCTTTACTCTCAGCATCTTCTTTCCCCTGGTCTGCAACTAAAGTCCCATTAGTTTCTGGGACTTTTTGGTAAGTGGATGGCTACTCAGAACATGGCTATCAATCCGCTTGGTGCAGAGTGAGGATAAGACGTGCCTTCTCTCAGAAAATTCCCAAAAAGTCTGAGAGGATGGGCAATTTCACGGCATGTGGGCAGGTAAACTAAGGATCTCCAGTAAGAGATAAAAGAGACTCTACCCACCTAATCTGTAGAGTCAATGGCATCATTTACGCCTCTGAGAGCTTTATTATTCCACAAATCTTATTTTTACCTTTTATCTGATTTAGCCTCACCTAACACCTATGTGGCATAGATGTTGTACCACCCACTGTGACATAGATTAAGGGCCAGATTAAGCAATGTATTTAATCAAGACATTTAATCAATACACTCCCCCCTCACCTACACCCCAGGCAGGGAGTCCATTCCAAGTTTCACTAAATTAACTACATTTAAAAATATTGTTTACATAAACCTACTATTTCTAACAACCTATGAAATTGAACTTGTTTTCCCTTTCCTTTCTTTTTCCTGCTTCAAGTTTTATTTTCTCTTGATGTTATAATAGAAACAGGACTTCCCTGGTGGCTCAGAAGGTAAAGTATCTGCCCACAATGAGAAAGACCCAGGTTCAATTCCTGGGTAGAGATCTCCTGGAGGAGGAAATGGCAACCCACTCCAGTATTCTTGCCTGGAAAATCCCATGGACAGAGGAGCCTGGTAGGCTACAGTCCATGGGGTCGCAAAGAGTCGGACACGACTGAGCAACTTCACTTCACTATATAATAGGAACAGCACACAGTGAAGGGTCCAGAGGTCTGTATTTCAGCCTGGACCCTGCCAGTACTACTGGAAACTACAGAAGGTCAATTAACCCTTCTAATTGTCAGATTTCTCTCTCCTCAAAGGAGACAGAAATTTTCTGGACCATGTGCCTCACAAGATGTTGTGAGCCTCAGACAAGAACCAGGTCTGTGAATGAAGTCTAAAACCCACCATGAGCCAGAGTAAAGAAAAGGAGTCTCATATTTCCCACAGATATTTCACATCAAGCATCATGTAGCCTCAATGTATTTAGTTTCCTTTGATAGCAACCATAACTCTGGCCCTCAAATATTTCACATTCTTAGAATTAATTTAATAATAATTTGCTGCATGTGCTTCCTGCAATATTTATAACCGATCCTGAAAACAGTAACTTTCTCACCTGGGAATTAAAGATTTTAGTGGATATGATTCCATATTAAAATTGACTTAAATTATATAGCGTCAGACCATCCATCATTCAAACCATTTCCGATCTAAGGGATCTGCCAACATGTCTTCCTATACTGTCCACTAGAGCTGGATTATTCTTTCAGTCCACAAATTCTGATGAGGCAAACTCTCTGAAGAGTGCTGGCTGCAAAGCCCACGCAGCTGCTGGGAACTAGAAAGTGAGTGAAAGAGGAAATTAAGGAGAAGCATGCGTTATAGATTGTGAACTTTTGGAAGATTTTACGGAGAAATTTTTCCATTTTTTGAAACAAGGCTTCTTTTCAGATTTCCACACTTCATCATAAAATTTACAATGATTTTCAAAATCTGTCTTTGGCAGTGGAGATTATGTTTGGTCTGGTAGAAGTCCTAGCAGCTTTCTTTTTTAACCAACAGCTCATCTAAAACCATTTACCAAATCCAGAACATAAGAGAACTTACAGTGAGGTTTGGAGGGTAGTAGACCCCAAATCAGCTGATACAAAGCTAATCCTTACTTGGATGGAGCCTGTGTAAAATATTTTTCACTTATGTATAGAACTGCTCAGAGCAATGTCTGTGGAGCTGAATTCAGAAGCTCTGAGTGCCAGAAACAACAACTGCATTCGATCAGGTCCAGGAACATATAATAGGACCAGAAAGAGGGATTTTCAAAAAAATCAGAGTTTCCTTTTTATCTGTTATATTGCTAATAAATGGAATGGCTACTAGTGAAACACTGGCACTTTTTTGACTATAAAAGAGCCACATATACAATAAATATGGGCCATTATGCCTTGTCAACTCTAGTTCACAGAGAAAGCAGTATGGACATCTCCTAAAGGCTAGTGATCTACTGAAATGCATTTGTGTATTGATAAGGAGAATTTAAATATTTCTAACTTATTAAAATATTATTTTAATTTCATTTCCTCTGTTAAATATCTCTAACACTGAATAATATGATTCTGCTTGGGCTTACATATTGAGGAAAATTTGAATTGTATTAGTATTTGCTGATCATGTACAGAATTCAAGCACCATATTTTCAAATTGTTTGCTTTTGTTTAAGGTCTTTCCTTTTAAAATAGAGTCAGCAAAGTAATGTATATTTTATCGTATTTTAAAAAAACCAATAAAACAAAAAAATAAAACCTATAAAAGAAAATAGTATGATTAGCCAAGAGCAAATCATCAAAAAAAAAAAAAAAAACAAAACAATACCTATAAAAGAAAATAGTATGATTCAGTTCAGTTCAGTTGCTCAGTCATGTCCAACTCTTTGCAACCCCATGAATTACAGCACGCCAGGCCTCCCTGTCCATCACCATCTCCCAGAGTTATCCCAAACTCTTGTCCATCAGTCAGTGATGCCATCCAGCCATCTCATCCTCTGTCATCCCCTCTCCTCCTGCCCCCAATCCCTCCTAGCATCACAGTCTTTTCCAATGAGTCAACTCTTCGCATGAGGTGGCCAAAATATTGGAGTTTCAGCTTTAGCATCATTCCTTCCAAAGAACACCCAGGACTGATCTCCTCTAGAATGGACTGGTTGGATCTCCTTGCAGTCCAAGGGATTCTCAAGAGTCTTCTCCAACACCACAGTTCAAAAGCATCAATTCTACAGCGCTCAGCTTTCTTCACAGTCCAACTCTCACATCCATACATGACCACAGGAAAAGCCATAGCCTTGACTAAGTAAAGTCACTCAGTCGTGTCCGACTCTTTGTGACCCCATGGACTGCAGCCCACCGGCTCCTCAGTCCATAAGATTCTCCAAGCAAGAATACTAGAGTGGGTTGCCATTTCCTTCTCCAGGGGATCTTCCCGACCCAGGGATCGAACCCGGGTCTCCCGTATTGGAGGCAGATGCTTTAACCTCTGAGCCACCAGGGAAGTCCATAGCCTTGACTAGATGGACCTTTGTTGACAAAGTAATGTTTCTGCTTTTGAATATGCTATCTAGATTGATCATAACTTTCCTTCCAAGGAGTAAGCGTCTTTTAATTTTATGGCTGCAGTCACCATCTGCAGTGATTTTGGAGCCCAGAAAAATAAAGTCTGACACTGTTTCCACTGTTTCCCCATCTATTTCCCATGAAATGATGGGACTAGATGCCACGATCTTAGTTTTCTGAATGTTGAGCTTTAAGCCAACTTTTTCACTCTCCTCTTTCACTTCATCAAGAGGCTTTTTAGTTCCTCTTCACTTTCTGCCATAAGGGTGGTGTCATCTGCATATCTGAGGTTATTGATATTTCTCCCAGCAATCTTGATTCCAGCTGTGCTTCCACCAGCCCAGGGTTTCTCATGATGTACTCTGCATATAAGTTAAATAAGCAGGGTGACAATATACAGCCTTGATGTACTCCTTTTCGTATTTGGAACCAGTCTGTTGTTCCATGTCCAGTTCTAACTGTTGCTTCCTGACCTGCATGTAGGTTTCTCAAGAGGCAGGTCAGGTGGTCTGGTATTCCCATCTCTTTCAGAACTTTCCACAGTTTATTGTGATCCACACAGTCAAAGGCTTTAGCATAGTCAATAAAGCAGAAATAGATGTTTTTCTGGAACTCTCTTGCTTTTTCCATGATTTATTTGGAACCAGTCTGTTGTTCCATGTCCAGTTCTAACTGTTGCTTCCTGACCTGCATATAGGTTTCTCAAGAGGCAGGTCAGGTGGTCTGGTATTCCCATCTCTTTCAGAACTTTCCACAGTTTATTGTGATCCACACAGTCAAAGGCTTTAGCATAGTCAATAAAGCAGAAATAGATGTTTTTCTGGAACTCTCTTGCTTTTTCCATGATCCAGCAGATGTTGGCAATTTGATCTCTGGTTCCTCTGCCTTTTCTAAAACCAGCTTGAACATCTGGAAGTTTACGGTTCACATATTGCTGAAGCCTGGCTTGGAGAATTTTGAGCATTACTTTACTAGCATGTGAGATGAGTGCAATTGTGTGGTAGTTTGAGCATTCTTTGGCATTGCCTTTCTTTGGGATTGGAATGAAAACTGACCTTTTCCAGTCCTGTGGCTACTGCTGAGTTTCCCATATTTGCTGGCATTTTGAGTGCAGCACTTTCACAGCATCATCTCCCAGGATTTGAAATAGCTCTACTGGAATTCCATCACCTCCACTTGCTTTGTTCGTAGTGATGCTTTCTAAGGCCCACTTGACTTCACATTCCAGGACATCTGGCTCTGGGTGAGTGATCACACCATTATGATTATCTTGGTCATGAAGATCTTTTTTGTGTAGTTCTTCTGTGTGTTCTTGCCACCTCTTCTTAATATCTTCTGCTTCTGTTAGGTCCATACAATTTCCGTCCTTTATTGAGCCCATCTTTGTATGAAATGTTCCCTTGGTATCTCTAATTTTCTTGAAGAGATCTCTAGTCTTTCCCATTCTGTTGTTTTCCTCTATTTCTTTGCATTGATCACCGAATAAGGCTTTCTTATCTCTCCTTGCTATTCTTATTAGCCAGAAGCAAATTACCAAAAGGATTGACATGTTGCAAGATTATGTGTTTAAGAACTGTGTAGAAAAACCAGCTGTCTTCTTTAAGGGCTACAGAGCAGAAATTAGCTGACTTCTATGTCTGGCAGCAAGAGAGGCACAGATCCTACCTTGCTGAAAGAACTTCCTGATACATACCATGAAAATCACTGGATAAAATATTTTAAGCACTTTTTAAAAATGAATGATTTGAAAAAAAAAAAAAAGGTCAGGAATCTTCAGAAGAAGAAAAAAACTGGAATTAAATGAATCCAACGTCAGCTAATGAAACCACGCCACTACTGGAAGAAACATAGATGAGTTCTGCTTTAACTTCAACATCAGTTCAGTTCAGTTCAGTCACTCAGTCGTGTCCAACTCTTTGTGATCCCATGGACTGCAGCACGTCAGGCCTTCCTATCCATTACTAACTCCTGGAGTTTACTTAAACTCATGTCCATTGAGTCGGTGATGCCGTCCAACCATCTCATCCTCTGTCGTCCCCTTCTTCTGCCACCTTCAATCTTTCCCAGTATCATGGTCTTTTCAAATGAGTCAGCTCTTCACATCAGGTTGCCAAAGTATTGGAGTTTCAGCTTCAACATAGAAACAGATTTTCTAAGTGTAATCAAAATCCAGAGACAATAAAACTGGAAGAAAATATTCATGAGAGCAATCACAGATAAAAAGTTAACATATCTAATTTTAAAGAACTCTTTAAAGTTGGGAGAAAAAAGATGAAAAATCCTTGGAAAAAGGGGCAAACAGAAAATTCACAAAAAGTGATTCAAATGGCCCTAATGCATATGGGAAGATGTTTATCCTCACTCAGAATAAGAAAATGCAAGTTAAAACTGCACTGAAATGCTGTCTCTTATCCAATAGGTTTGCAACAGAGGAGCTTGGCAGGCTGCAGCCCAAAGAGTCACAAAAAGTAGACACAACTATGACAGAGCATGCACGCATGCACCCATACACTCTGTCAGTAAGGCTGTTAGAAATAGTAATAGTTTCACACGTAGCTGGTGGAACTGCAAAGCAAGAAAAAGTGCTATATACAGAGGGGAATTTGGCAATAACAAAATGATATATGTACTTATCCTTCAACCCAGAAATCCCATTGCTAAAAATTTACATCTGCAACAATACAAAAATCCATATGCTAAAAGCTATTCATAGCCGCATCATTTGTAACTACAAAATGTTGAAAACCACCTAAGTATCCAAGCTTAGAAGATTGGTTGAATAAACTATGGTGCATACACCCAACATAAAAAAACGAATAAGGGTGATCCTCTGAACTGCTGTGGATTTATTTCCAGGAGACAGTATTAAGGCAAAAAGGCAGTGCTATTAAGGTGAAAAGGCAAAGCGCTAAAGAGTATATGTGTTATCACATCTTTTGTTAAAGGATGGAAGGAAAATAAGAACACATCTACTTATCATTATAAGAAGGAAATACAGAATGGATTAACCAGAACACAACAAACCCTTAACAGTTAGAAGTAGGAGGGATGGAGTGGAAAATATATGAGAAGTGAAACCTCTTTCCCTTTGAAAGCATATTATTATCCTAAGAATTCAAAAAGGAAATTAAACCAATGAGAATAAGAATTGGAAGGAGGAGGATGCCTAAAATGGGGCTTCCCAGGTGGTGCTAGTGGTAAAGGATCCATCTGCCAATGCAGGAGACATAAGAGATATGGGTTCGATCCCTGAGTCAGGAAGATCCCCTGGAGAAGGAAATGGCAAGCCACTCCAGTATTCTTGCCTGGGAAACCCCATGGACAGAGAACCTGGTGGGCTACAGTCCATGGGGGGTGCAAAGAGTCAAACAGAACTGAGTTAACTGAACGAGAACAACAAAGAGCAGTAAAAGGGTCATGGTGCATGGAAGGTAATGATCCAAGGAAAAACTACTACATATACATAGTGAATGGAAAGAGAGGGAGAAGAAGATGAGGGAGGAGAACGAGCGTGCAAATAGTAAACCTAATGGGATGAAATGTTAACAACAGGTGTACTGGGTTGGCAGCGTGCCCCCCAAAATTCATGCCCTTCCCAGAACCACAGAACTTTATTTATAAACAGGGTTCTTGCAGATATAATTAAATTAAGAGGAGGTCACACTAGAGTAGGGTGGGCTGTTAATCCTATATGACCAGTGTTCTTAAAAGAAGAGAAGGAACGCAGAAACACACACACACAGGGAGAAGGTTAAGTAATGAAGTAGGGAGAGATCAGAGTGATGCTTCTATAAGCCAAGGAATGCCAATGTTGCTTCTGGCAATACCAGAAGCTAAGAGAACATGAAATGATTCTCCCCTAGAGCTTTCAGAAAGAATAGGATCCTGTCAACACTTTGATTTTGGACACTGAGCCTCCAGAACTATAAGAGAATAAATTCCTGTTGTTTACAGCCACCCAGTTTGTGGAAATTTGTTACAGCAATTACAGGAAGCTAATACAATAAGCAAATCTGGGTAACTGGTATACAAGATACGCCTTGTACTGTTTTGTTTTTTGTAACTTTTTGTAAGTTTGAAAGTATTTCCAAATAAAAACCTTCTTAAAGGATGTGAAGACAAACAAAAGGAAGAAAAACAGAAGAACAGGGCTTCTACGAATCTTAAGGGTCTTGTCCCACTGCAGTCTCCCAGGAAGATTTGTCAGTGTAACTTTGGTCTAATGGAAATGATTATAAACTGAAACAAAAAAAAAGCTCACAACAACATTTTCAAAGCAGTTTTATTGACTCAGACTGATAACAACAGGGTTAACACAAAATGAAAAGAGGTTCTTTCATTTCCAAACTTCTATGGACAGGAAAGTGCCCTAGAGTACTTCTCAGCTTCAGCCACATGTCATTTTTTAAGGAGAAGGAAAGGGGACTCATGGGCAGAACAAAGGGCCCAGAGAGTCAAGAGCGGTGGAAAGCAATCCCTGGGAGAAGGACTGAGCCCTAAGGAACCTGCAGCATTCCCTAGCTGAATCTCAGAACAGCCCTGGGCAAGCAGCTGCTGTGTACTCTCACCTTTCCTATTTTTGAATGGGAGGGTTTCACTTCTGTATGTTGATTGTGTAAGGAAGAGAGAATTTGTCTCTTGTTGATCTTGTTCGGTCACCAACTTCTCTTCATAGTCTTCAGGTTAAAAGGAGTGAGATGGACCTAGAGATTATCATACTAAGTGAAGTAAGTCAGACAGAGAAAGATGACTATCATATGGTATCACTTATATGTGGAATCTTTCAAAAATGATACAAACAAACTTAGAAATCGAATCACAGACATAGAAAACAAATTTATGGTTACCAAAGGGGAAGGAGGGAAGATGGACAATTAGGAGTTTGAGATTAACAGATATACACTACTATACATAGAATAGATAAACAACAAGGCCCTATTGTGTAACACAGAGAATACATTCAATGTCTCATAATAACCTGTAATGGAAAAGAATCTGAAAATGAATATATATATATATATATATTTTATTCAGTTCATAGGGTTTTCAAGGCAAGAATACTGGAATGGTTTACCATTTCCTTCTGCAGTGGAGCACATTTTGTCAAAATTGGGAAAGGTTATATATATACATCAAGGTTATATATTGTCACCCTACTTATTTAACTTATAGGTAGAGTATATCTTGAGAAATGCTGGGGTGGATGACTAACAAGCTGTAATCAAGATTGCCAGGAGAAATAACAACCACTTCAGGTAGGCAGATGATACTGCTTTAAAGGTAGAAAGCGAAGAGGAACTAAAGAGCCTCGATAAAGGTAAAAGAAGAGAGTGGAAAAGCTGGCTTAAAACCCAGCATTCAAACAATGATTATGGCTTCTGGTCCCATCACTTCATGGCAAACAGTGATGGGGAAAAATTGGGAACAGTGAGAGATATTCTTTTTGTGGGTTCCAAAATCACTACAGATGGTGACTGCTGCCACAAAATTAAAAGATACTTGCTCCGTGGAAGAATAACCATGATAAACCTAGACAGCATATTAAAAAGCAGAGACATCACTCTGCCAACAGCATTCCATATAGTCAAAGCTATGGTGTTTCCATTAGTCATGTGCAGATGTGAGAGCTGGACCATAAAAAAAAAAAAGGCTGAGCACTAAAGAACTGATGCTTCCCAACTGTGGTGCTGGAGAAGACTCTTGAGTGTCCTTGGACAGCAAGGAGATCCAACCAGTCAATCTGAAAGGAAATCAACCCTGAATATTCATTGGAAGGACTGATGCTGAAGCTGAATCTCCAATACTTTGGCCACCTGATGCAAAGAACTGACTCATTGGAAAAGACCCTGAGGACAGGAAAGATTTGAGGGGAAGAGGAGAAGGGGACAACAGAGATGAAATAGTTGGATGGTATCACCAATTCAATGGACATGAGTTTCAGCAAACTCTAGGAGATACTGAAGGATAGGGAAGCCTGGCATGCTTTAGTTCATGGGATAGCAAAGAGTCAGACATGACTGAGCAACTCAACAACAACAATATATATATATATATATATACACACACACACACATATATATATACAGTATACATACTCAAATATATTCAACTGTATTATATATATATAGCTTAGGAAAAAGAAGAAAGAAAAAGGAAAAAAGGAATGAGATTCAAGGAGTTGTACCTAAGGAATGTTACCCCACCAAGAAGCCACATCTGCACTTGGACCTGATCAAGATAATAAGATCCTGGGCTTCAGGTTGACTCTTAAATGAATGAGACTTGATGGTCTTGAGGATAAGGAATGAGTGTATTTTGGATATGTGTGGGATAGAAGCTGCTGCCGTCAAAAGGCAGGTGCGGCAGAGGATATTTTCCAAATATGGTACAACAATACTGTCATTCTACATGCTCTTATGTCAGTGTGACTTGATTCTTCACCTGTTAACAGAGAAGGGCTATAACAAGGCTATTGGACTTAAGAAAGAAAAATACAGGAAATCCAATTAATTTTTAGTCTATGACCCAAATACTGCATGTGACATACTTAATACTAAAAACATATGATTTATTTGAAACTCAGAGTTAACTGAGCATCTCATATTTTGTCTGGCAACCCTAGAATTCCCCATCTTTAACTCTGAGTTGCTTTGTGATTGTGGCAGAAGTGATGTTAGGTGACTTCCAAGGCTAGGTCATAAAAGGAGGCACAGATGCCTGGTTCTTCTCTTGGGTCATTTGCACTTAGAATATAGTCAGCATGCTCTGAGCAAATCCAAGCAGCCTGTGGAGGGGCCCACATGGAGAGGAACAGGGCCTGCTGGCCAATAGCACTGGCTAAGCTCCCAGACAAAAGCTGGTACCAACTTGCTAGTCATACAGTTGTGCGAGAGCTACCTTAAAAGTGGATCTTTACCCAGCCCACAGTTGAGCCATCCCAGCTATGCCACTGGGATTCAGGGTTGTATGCTATGTAATATTAAGATAACTAGAAAACTAGGGGGAAAATAGAGAGAGATTGAGATTTTAAAGAACTGATTCATATGATTTTTGAGGCTTTCAACTAACTGGATGTGGCCCACCTATGTTATGGAAAGTAATTTGCTTTACTCAAAATCTACCAAGTCAAACATGAATCTCATCCAAAAAAACACCTTCACAAAAATATCCACAATATTGTTTGACCAAATATGTGGGCACCATGATTCAGTCAAGTTGACATAAAATTAACATCACACACATCAAAGAGTCATAGCTCAGGATTCCAGAGCTTTTCTTCTGGGCCCTAGAGAGGCCTTGACACTCTATTATGTACAGCTTCATTGGAAATAACAGAAATGCACACTCTTTATTGCCAAAATTCACCACTGATTGGCACTGATCCTAAGTACCTAGATGGCAACTCTGGGGGTGTAATATTCATTTGATGACAAAACAGATTTGAAAAATCCTTTCAATGCACAGAGAAACTAACCTAGCTGCAGGATTCTTTATCAGAATCCCATGAAGTATGAGATAAAGACAAGTATAGCCTTAATGACAGATACACATGCTCTAAGGCTTTGACACTAATGGCCAGTACCTAGAGAAGAAAATGCTTGTGAGAGTTAATTAGTACTTCACTGTCCTTGGTACTTTCACTTACCCCTGACGAATAGAAAACAGGGAGATGAGAACATGCAGTGCTGCTCCAGACACGTTTCTGGAACCTATGCAAAAAGGCATGGGCATGACAAGAGCTTCTCTTCCCACCTTGCAAAAATCCTATGGTGGGTGGAGGAGTGTCTTGCTCCAGGGAGGCCTGTACCTCTCCCCCTCTAAGTTGTATGCTGACCCCATCCCTCTACTTGTTTAGTCAAGTCAATTTCTCCTCCTTGAAGGAAAAGGAGGAATATTCTTTATACCACACACCAGAATATTTCCAGAAATTTGAGTAGAAGCGATTAATATGTTGTATCTTGCAATATGTCTGTTTTTACTAGGTAAGACTCTACTTCCAATTTAGATTAATACTACAGAGTCAAGTTCCAGACCCTTAGACCCTTACTTTCCAACTATTTCATGTCCATGATACCCATAGCTCACATCTCGAAGAGAGTATATATTAGGCCCAATGTCTTCTCTAACTGGATACTCACCCATTATCCCTAATTCCTATGATGCTTGTACATGATCTTACTCACTTCTTTGTTCAAAAGAACAATTAGTCTAAGGGGGGCCACCTCCTTGAAGTTTGAATAAACCATTTAACCCCTTACCATCTTTGAGCTTCAGCTTCTTCTGTAAGAGTATCTCTTGCAACATGGCAATTACTATGTCTGCCTTACAGACTGTTGTGACTATCAGATGAGACAAATCAGGGGGAAATGCTTCAAATTTTAAAAAGCAAAGAAAAATCATAAAATATAAACTATTATATTGTCAGATGCTTTATCTTGAAAAAATTCAGAAAACAGAAATTCTGTTTGCCCTCCCTTTCAATGGCATCATCCATCTCAAGTTTCAAAATTTTGAAGGCATTTTCAATATCATACTTTTTCATTTTCTATTCTGAAGGTCATTAAACATTTGAAAAATCCCCTGTATTCCATCTAGGAGGTTCTAAAAGCTATCTTTAATTCTCCCCCACCTACCTCAGTTAGCCACCTCCAAATCTAATCCTCATGACACATAACTGCCATATTAGTCTTCTTAAACCATCTCTGTTTAGAATTCCATTCCCCTACTCAAGGATTACGAGAATCTCCTCACTTTCCTGTAGGATAAAGGCCTTCACTTTTCTTATCTTTCACTGCTCTGCTTTATAATTTGTAAATCAGTAAAATTTCCTCATGTCTTAGTCATTCGGCTGCTCCTAATCTCCAGCACTTTGCTTATACTATTATTCTATACTGGATGATCCTTGCTTTATCCCATTCTTATTAAAAAAGTCTAATGTGGTTTATAGTGCTCAGCTCAGCATAAATCATTAGAAGAAGGAAATGTTGGTTTTTGTCTGCTCTCATAATAACACTAGTTCCATCAGCATTGCTAATATCTAACCTCTTTGTACATATGAATCCGAGCAAGATGCTTGATCAGGTTTATAAGTACATCTTGTCCTACAAGACTAAGCCAACTAGGGTAAAGATACTTTATTGAACAAAAATGTTCCACGATTAAGAAAAATTAGTACTTGAAGCAATCAACCACATTCCTCTCTGTTTACATCTAAAGTTATGAGCACTTAGAGCAATGGAAAAGTTTTTGTGTTCTAGAACAGAAAGCAATGTTTTAAAAGTAGCATAAAGTAAACAAGAAGGAAAAAATCTCAGATCATCTCAAGAAGTCTGCATCTTCTTTGGAAGTAATCCTCTTAAAGTATAATGTTGAGAAGTTAAAACGACTCATGCAAATACAAGATGGATATAAGTCAAAGATCTTATTCATTATTTTATTTTACTCATTAATTAGTAAGGGAAACATTAAGATATTAAGATCAGCTAAAGGATAATTTGAATATATATACATATGTTCATGCTGCTGCTGCTGCTGCTAAGTCGCCTCAGTCGTGTCCGACTCTGTGCGACCCCGTAGACGGCAGCCCACCAGGTTCCGCCATCCTTGGGAGTCTCCAGGCAAGAACACTGGAGTGGGTTGCCATTTCCCTCTCCAATGCGTGAAAGTGAAAGTGAAGTCACTCAGTCGTGCCTGACTAGTAGCGACCCCATGGACTGCAGCCAACCAAGCTCCTCCATCCATGAGACTTTCCAGGCAAGAGTACTGGAGTGGCTTGCCATTGCCTTCTCCGACATATGTTCATATATATGTATAAATATATATGGAGTTTATATTTTTGAAATATCTTTGGAATGCTGAAATTGATTAGTTACTAGATGTAAAACTGATTAATATTCTTAAGCTTGATAAAATGTTAATGTTTACACTTCTCTATTTCACAGATATCAATTTTTTCTCTAGCAAAGTCATTTACATTATATAGCAATAATCGTATGCACTATAATCAGTTTTTTATAAATTACCTTCTACCCCTATAGAAGGCCAGTGAAAGAAGCACTGCTGCTGCTAAGTCGCTTCAGTCATGTCTGACTCTGTGCGACCCCATAGACGGCAGCCGCCCAGGCTCCCCGAAGCACACCTGTTTACAATTAGACAAGCCTCAAATGCACACCAGACGACATCTAGCACTACACTGAAAGGACAGCCATCAATCTCTTTTGCCCATTTCCATGTCTGGGAAGTTTTCTGATGACCCCCATGTAGGCAACACTCCACAGACAAGTGTAATGGGGGAAAGAGAGCAGAGGTGGTCTCTGGTTGGATGGGCCAAGGCCACAGAATGGAAAAAGAGAAGGGGCAAGTTAAAGCTTATGCCTCACTACAGTGCCTTGGGTGGAGTGAGGCAACAAGTTGGTTGTCAATCCTCTACTTCTAGGACCTTTCTTACTGTCACCAAGACCTTGCAAACAATCTAGACTCCCTTTTGTAACTTTCTAAAAACTTCCCAGCTCATCCAGGCAGTAGAGATGCCTTTTACCATAGGCAAAGATGTGGTGGCGCTCCTGAGCGGGTTCTGTTCAAGCCAAGCTACGCCTCAGTCACAAGTCCTCTACTGTCACTCACCGCAAGCTTTCCAGACCAGGGTGCTGCCTTCCTTCAGAAGGACTGTGGATGTCCTCGGACACCAAGGAAGAGGCAACCCACACAGGGAGGTTGGGTACATTCCAAACAGAAGCTCATAACTCCTCCTGACGAGGGGCCATGAGTGGCAAGTTGATCACAGCTAGGGAGTTTTTCATTAGGAAGCTAAACCCAAGAGTAAATAGCAAAGCACCTCAGTCCAGGATATGCTCATCAAAAGGAAGCTTGTCTTCCTGTGGGCACTGGCCTAAATCCTTTATGGCTCATGGGTAGAGAACACTTCGGTTGCTTGCTAAAATGGGATATGGGATGATCTTCGGAAGCCATCTATCTTCCTTCCCCTACGGTCCATCCCAGTTCCACAAGCTCTCCTCTAATTAGCTGTCTTCACTTTCCTCTCAAACCCCCCCAGCCTAAAGAATGTCCTCAAGTTTCCTCTCATCAAAAAGTCTTCCAACCTATAGTCTAGTCATTTGAGTGTCTCCCCTTTCACCGAGGCTTAGAGTTTTGAAATGCAAAAGCAAGGATTGCTTAGTTTCTGTTTTTTGCGGTGTCATTTCTACCCTGAGGCAGGGAATATGAAATGCCCACTTGACCAGGTGGGAAAAGGGCCAGAGGAACACAATAGGGTCAAAACTATACCACAAGCATTGTTTCCAAAGCACAGAGTAGATTTGAGACACCAGTGACCCAGCCAAGACAACAAGGCAACAGAGCTTACTCCAGCCACAGTTGCACTCAGGGTCATTGCTTCTCTCTCAAAACAGAAGTTGTTTGTTTATTCATTCAACATGTTAACATCTTGCAATTTTATTCTGTTGACTGCTTAGTCTGAGGAAAGGAAGCATTTTGCATAAAATATCAAATAAAAAATTAGAAAAAAAATCACTTGGTAAATGATTACAATGTCCAGAGTCAACAAAGGTCAGAAACCACAGTGGATAAGAGAACTTCAGAGTTCAAATTGTCACTTTTAACTGAAAAAATACTTGTGAAGAACAAGGAAAAATATAAGAAGTGACTAAAGTTCACTAGACCTTTCAATACAATCAATGGTGATAGAAGAAAATTTCCATCTCCATGCAGGTAGAGTCAGATACTGAAAATCCATGTGCCTCTGAATTGAACATCTGCTGTAGGAAAGGTATTTTCCTGTTAAAGTCTTAAGTACAAGTAAGGTGAGACATTAAAGGAAAAAGATTTTTGTAGAATAAAAGCTACTTTTTTTCAGGAAAAGATTAGTTGGTAGATAGAGTTGAGGGTAGGGGTGAGAGGGACTTACTTGTTGGAATCTCATTCATAGGAGCTTGGAAAACTGGTGAAGAAGTTGTGTTGAAAATTTGGGGGAATTTCCTGGCAGTCTGCACTCTCACTGTCAAGGGCCCAGTTTGATCCCTGATCAGGGAACTAAAACCCCACAAGTCGCATGGCATGGCCAAAAAAAAGAAAAAAAAAGAAAACTATAATCTTCTCAACATTTATTATTTATGCTATTATTGCTCATGGAAATGCTACTGCTCATTGATTTTTTTAAAAAAACTGTGAATTTCTTCTCTATAAAACCATACATTTCAAATTTGTTTATTTCATTGAAAATGGATTTGTTTGATAACCTGGTATCGATATTGCATACTAATATTGAATTGGCTCTGCCACAGATATAGGTGAGTTCATGTAACAAATGGGACTATATCAAACTAAAAAGATTTTTCACAGCGAAGGAAACTGTCAACAAAATGAACAAGCCTGCCTATGGAATGGGAGAAGATATTTGCAAACGATATATCTGATAAAAGCTTAATAGCAAAAATATACAAAGAACTCATACGCTCAACTTAAAAAAAAAAAAAACTCTATTTAAAAATAAACAGGATTTGAATAGACATTTTTTTCCAAAGGAAACATGCAAACAGCCAATGGGCACATGAAAAGATGCTCCAAATCACTAATCATCAAGGAAAGGCCAATCAAAACCACAATGAGGTATCACCTCAGAATGGCTATTATCAAAAAGATAACAGTTAGACAAAGTGTTGGCGAGTATTGGAAAAAAGGCAACCTTAATACACTATCTGTGGGAGTGTAAATGGTTCAGCCACTATGGAAAACAGTATGGAAATTCTTCAAAAAATTAAAATAGGACTACCATACTATCCAAGAATTCTCCTTCTAGTTATTAATCCAAAGAAAACAAAATACTAATTTGAAAAGCTATATGCAACTCTATGTCCACTGTAGCACTGCTTACAATAGCCAGGATATGGAAGCAATCTAAATGCCCATAAATAAACGAATGGATAGCAAAGATGGAGCACATGCTTTCAATGGAATACTACTCAGTTATAAAGAAAGAATTAAATCTTGCCATGTGAAACAATATGGATGAACCTAGAGGGTATTATGCTAATGAAATAAGTCAGAGAGAGAAAGACAAATACTTGATGATTTCACTTATATGTGGAATCAAGAAAACAAAACAAATGAACAAGTATAACTAAATAGAAAAATAGTCATAGATACAACGTATGACTGGTGGTTGCCAGAAGGGAAGGGGTAAGGGAAAAGAGAAAGAGGTAAACATTTCTAGTTACAAATGAGTCACAGTATATAATGTACAGTATGGGAGAATACAGTCAATAATTATATAATATCTTTGCATAGTGACAGGTGGTTTAAAAAAAGGAAGAAAAGAAATGAATGCTTTTGGTCATTCATTTGGTCACCCTCACTCCCAACACCAATTCAAGAGTCATGCGTTGGCAGAAATCCATATGATACTTATATTATTTTAAAACATACAGTAACCCAGCTCTCCTACTAGGAAATAACAGAGTAAGAAAGATACATATGAAAATAGCTAGCTAGCTAGCTAAATCGCTTCAGTCATGTCCGACTCTGTGCGACCCCATAGACGGCAGCCAACCAGGTTCCCCCGTCCCTGGGATTCTCCAGGCAAGAACACTGGAGTGGGTTGCCATTTCCTTCTCCAATGCATGGAAGTGAAAAGTGAAAGTGAAGTTACTCAGTCATGTCCGACTCTTAGCGACCCCATGGACTGCAGCCTACCCAGCTCCTCCATCCATGGGATTTTCCAGGCAAGAGTACTGAAGTGGGGTGCCATTGCCTTCTCCGATATATGAAAATAGTCCAATATTATACTCTGGTAACTGCTGTAAGGCAGGCATACTAGTAAAGATTAAAGTTGGAGCTGGTGATGGACAGGGAGGCCTGGGGTGCTGCAGTCCATGGGGTTGCCAAGCATCAGACACGACTGAGTGACTGAACTGAAGTGAACTGAGAGTTTGGTGCACATAACAGAAAACCTAAACAGGGCCAAATTAAAACACAGTAAATAAATTTCTATCTCTCATGTAAAGATATGTTCAGAGGGACATAGTCCAAGGCTGTTAAGGCAATGTCACAATGTTATCTTAGCTTTCTCCTTCTTTCTGCCCCACCATCTCTAACATGTGGTGTTTTCTCAAGAGAACCTTATAGTCGAAGATGAATGCTGGAGCTCCAGCCAATACACCCACATTTTAGGCAATATGTAGAGATAAAAGGGCCAGTTCCAGTCTTTTCCTTTTGAGAAGATCTCTTAGAGGTCCCACTCAGCATCTACTTGTATTTCATTGGCCGAGATTGACCACTTGGCCATAGGAACTTTGGGAATTGGGCACACTACCACTCCAAATAAAATCAGCAGTCTCTATGAGTGGAAGGAAAGAGAAAGGATATTGAATTGGCTGTAAATTAGCCGTCTTTGCTTCAGCAGGTGTGTACAAAATACAGTGGGAACTCTGTAAGATGCCTGAGGCAGGGAAAGTCTTCACTGAAAAGATTCAGAATGAGTTAAAACAAAAGGCATTAATTAGCTTCCCCAGTTGGTAAAGAACATCCCAGGCCACACAAATAGTATGCACGGAGACAGAGGGATTAGAACGTAGCTTGTAGAGAAACTAGCTAGTTTAGACTCCTAGAGGCAGGAGAGGAGGCCAAAATGCAACATTAGGACCAGATTATGAAGACCTTATAATGCTAGATAGAGTGTGGGTTTCCTATTTTAAGTAAAAGGGAGCCAAGAAGCAATATTAAGCATCAGAGTGACACAGTCTAATGTTTATGACTGAAAGATCAGTCAGCACTCACATTAGGATATCTCCATTAATGAATGATGCAAGGGGAATTCTCTCACATCTTAAATGGCTCTCACCTCAATAGAGTTGCTAAGAGATGTTAAGAACATCTCTGGTACTGGGAGAAAAAGAAAGGAGGAGCAAGGCAAACAACTGGGCTAAGAACACTTTCCAAGACTTCCCCCCAAATGCACACACACACACACACAAACCTATGCAACGCATTACAGACAAACCTAATATAAACACATTCCAAATATGCAGAAGTTTACAGAGAATCCTGAGGCACAGATGAACATAAAGGAGGGGGAAATTAGAGATGGATAAAAAAAAGTAACATTTAATTATAATCTATTCTTTTGTTCTGTCTTTTATAGATCAATCTCCCCCACCACCACTTAAATCCTATCTCACTCTTAACATAATGGAGAACCAATTTTTTAATCAAAAGCCATTTTTAGGATCAAAGAGAAACATATTTCTAGGCGGATAGTATGTTAGTTATATCTTGTAACATCGTATGGTGAGGGGTATTCAACTAAAATTAAAGATGATATTCACTGAAATTCTCAAAAAAATCAAATGCCTTCAAATCCAGCAAGGAAAATTGAATCTTTTTTTCTTCCAGGATATTTTTCTCAAGTACCAGCGGAAGTGCTAATGAGACGCAGGCCTCCTTGCCATTCAGTGACAAATGTAATAGGTTACATGAAACCACAGAAAATGAGTCTATTTAAAAATGTCATATACAACACTAAAGGAAAACTAGGTCTTGTATTTTTTCCTCTTGATCATGGTCTAATAGAGACAATTCAGAAATGATTTCTTCTGAACTTGGTGATATTCGTGATTGAAATAGTGTTGCTAATGATAACAATGTGTAGAATTATTACATAGAAACTACTAATAACGCAAATCATATGGTCTGTAGCTACAGTTCCCCTGCAGGTTATTTTTTCCTAGGTATATTTGATTACTCAGAGATTAGCATTCTAAAACTCAGATTTGTACTAACATACAGAGAATTGGGGTGTAAAAGAACAAAATTAGACAACTAACCAAATTTTCACTTAAGCCAGCTTTGCTATATAAAATAATGACAGTACAAGGCAGAGGGCACTGAACCAAAAACATTGTTTTCAAATACTTTTAGCATTGTACACTGTTGCTCAGATCTATCAATAAATATTAATGTTCTATAAAATATTACATAATTTTAAAATATATAACAAATTGCTAAATCAAAGGCATAGCTCAATTTATTGTGTAAAAATAAGACGCATATTTTGGAACCTTTAAATATTGCCTGACTTCTTAACTATGCTTTGAAGAAGAAATAGAGTATTTTCTTTGCTCTGTTTAGAATTTTTTAAACTATCTTCATATCTCATAGTGTTTATATATCTGATGGCTATAGAAGAACATTTTTCTCTTTTGTAAAAGACAACATCTATAAAGATATATTAGATCACTATGATTATAGATCATTTTTGCTGGTTTTAAATCCCTAGTGGTTTAGAAGGTAAAGCGTCTGTCTACAATGCGGGAGACCTGGGTTCGATCCGTGGGTCGGGAAGATCCCCTGGAGAAGGAAATGGCAATCCACTCCAGTACTGTTGCTTGGAAAATCCCATGGACAGAGGAGCCTGGTAGGCTACAGCCCATGAGGTCGCAAAGAGTTGGACACGACTGAGCGACTTCACTTTCACTTTCACTTTCTAAAGTAGTAACAAAAAAGAATTTAAAAATTGCAAACAAGTTAAAGCAGTTTCCTTTTTTTCATATTAACGAATTTCCATAACTGTGTCCCAAAACTGATAGGTATCAAGAAATGGGATTTTCTTGAGAGTTCTTTTTGAGAAAAAACCCCTTAGAATCAAAGGCTTGGCATCAAACAAATTATGACTATGACCATGAATGTCTCATAAAAGCAAAGACACAATGATAAATTTTTATAAAAGTTAATTGGCAAAATTATATCTTAAGTTCCATAAAATATACTTATCCATTATTTGTTCAAAAGATGTTATTGGTTGGCCAAAAGTTTGTTTGGGTTTTCCATAGATGCTTATGGAAAAACCTCACCAAACTTTTTGGTCAACCCAATACTATGTCATATCTGAGAATGCATGATATATTATATGTATATATAATTTAGTATATAAAAGCACATATAAAGAAATATATACATAAATATATTCAATATATGTTGTATCAGACAGTTTTGTTAGTTGATCATGCAATGATAACCCATAAATCTCAGCAGTTTACAACAACAAAGATCTATTTCTTGCTCCCATTACATGTCATTCACTGGTTGCTTCCACCTCTATTCCATGTCTTCCTCTTTCTGGGACCCGGATAAACAAACAACCCTCATCTGGGATATATTGATCTTAGGGCAGAGAGATAAGAGGAATGACAGAATTCCACAAGGCTAGCAACCTGCAATGGACCATCTGTTAACATTTCATTGTCCAAAACAAGCCACATCCTAATTTGATACCAATGGGACACAAAATACAACTTCTCAGTGGGAAGGGCAGAAAATTATTGGGAACAACTTTATTGCTTAAGAGACTTCCTGGAAACATGTTTATCCAGACAACAGACTGTTCAGTTCTCTTCTTCACAGGACAATAGATCTCTCAACTGGGCAAATCTGCTGATCAAATGCTTGTTTTAGCCATCAGTACTTCAGAAATGTGGAATAGAAGCAAACCAAAGCTCAGAAGAAGATTCATAGCTGTAAAGTTTATATTTACAAATGAATCTCAAGGTAGGGAAAAATATGTCTAGGAAAGCAGAAGGGAAGGATCATAAAATTAAATGTATTCAATAATGAATTTGAAAAGAAAAAAACATGTAAAACTATTGCATAAATCCAAGAACTGCTTCTTCAAAAAAACAAAAAAAGTCTTGACTAAAAGTCTTGGCTAAAAGAAGTCTTAGTCTACCTGGCTAATAGTATCCGCTTGTTTACAAAACAGAAATGTCTAAGCCTTTATTTAGTTGGTATATTAGTTTCCTATAGCTGCTGAAATGAATTACCACAAATACATTGGCTTAAAACAACACAAATGTACTATCTTACAGTTCTGGAGGGAAGAACTTGAAAATCAACTTCATTGGGCTAAAATCAAGGTGATGGCAGGTCTGCATTCCTGCTGGAAGACCTGGGGGGTGGGGAATCCATTTCCTTGATTTTTCCAGCTATTGGCTACCTGCATATTGGTTGTGGCCCCTTCCTCTATTCTTAAAACAGCAGCATAGCATCTTTCAATCTCTGTCTCTCTGACTATGACTATTTCTTCCACCGTCACATTTTCTTCTCTCTTTCAGCTTCCATCATCACATATCTTCTCTGACTCTGATCTACCTTTTCCCTCTTCTATGACCCCTTGTGATTACATTGGGCCCACCTGCATAAACCAGGCTACTCTCCCCATCTCAAGATCCATAACACATTTCAATCACATCTGAAAAACCCTTTTTGTCACGTAATAGAGAATACTCACAGGCTTCATAGATTAAGATAAGGACATCTTCAGAGGGCCATTACTCAGCCTATGACAGTTGAACAGCTGGACAATACAGATAGACATTTTGGCTTATGAAATATTCCATTCTTATTTTCAGTTCAGTTCAGTTCAGTCACTCAGTCCTGTCCGACTCTTTGGGACCCCATGGACAACAGCAGGCCAGGCTTCCCTGTCCAGTACCAACTCCCAGAGCATGCTCAAAACTCATGTCCATCAAGTCAGTGATGCCATCCAGCCATCTTGTCCTCTGTCTCCCTCTTCTCCTCCAGCTTTCAGTCTTTCCCAGCATCAAGATCTTTTCCAATGAGTCAGTTCTTCGCATCAGGTGGCCAAAGTATTGGACTCTCAGCTTTAGCATCAGTCCTTCCAATGAATATTCAGGACTAGTTTCCTTTAGGATTGATGGGTTTGATCTCCTTGAAGCTAGTTCCAATCTCTACTTATATCTCAATTTATAGAGGTGGTTGAACTACATTTCCCATATTTTTCTTATCCTTACAATATCCTGCTCTACCATGAAAAGCATCTTTATGGTATAGCTTCATTGAAGGGGACTAATGAATCACATCAGTGGATTACAACAAAACATTTGGAGTTGCAGTTACACAGCATATGGTGACTAACCTTGAGAGTCCTAAAATAAAAATACTATTCTACTCTCTCTCATATGTGTGTGTGTGTGTATATTTTGATGACCTGAACATCTAAATGTTGATGTTTGTCAGATATTTTTTAGTTCATTTCTTTTACAAGCCAAGTGCCTCCATGAAGGCAATGCTATCAGTGAACAGTCCCATAGTGAGACACTCCAAGTCTCAAAGTTTAAGTGTGCTAGCTTTTAGGACCATTCATTTCTTTAGGTTCTGTGTAATTAAATGCCAAGAGGAACGGTATAACTGTAATATGGGAGTTAAATGTGACTTTGTCAACTTTTAGCTACTGGTTTCTAATTTATGTTTAAGATGAATTATTATGTGGATCTGTTTTCTTGACCTAAAATATCTTTCTTGAAAAAAGATATTTACATGGATCTCTGGATACACCAGAGCCATCTTAAGGAAGCTGCATGAAGCAATGGTATATTTACATGCATTTAGAATTATTTACACTTAAATGTTTACAAAAAAGAAAATTCACTACTAGAATTAGTGAAAAAATACAATTCAAAATGCATTGGTGTTTTTGACTAGTAGTTCTATTTCCATAATATATATTGAAGACAATATATCTTAGTTGTCTTCAACACTTAAAATAAATTTTTATTTTTCCTATTTTCTTGTTCTTTTTTCTCTTTATCTTATTCCTTTTTATATAATATTTCATGTACATATCTCAACTCAAAGTCTAAATTAACTTTCAACTTTCTGTGTAGTGGACTAATCAGAAAGATGGGAACATATTTTATTATTAAATGAAGGTCCTTCCAACAGTCTCACAACATCCACCAGACATATTCTTTACTATCATAAATATCTAAGTGTTACCCACTTCTCTGTCTCACTCTTAGGAACCACTGTAACAGAGTACCTGTTGAGCAGAGACATCTCCGTGCAGTGTCCCATGGACACAAAATGATTTAAGGAGACTGTCAATCATATACAGAACTGACAGGGAGGAAGTTGCAGTGGAGATAGTATCTCAACTTCCTGCCATTTCATGGGCAATATCATTAAAGAGGAAGAGAGGGGGAAAAAAAAAGCTTGCATTTCTGATATGGTCCAAATCAGGTATACAGAGATCTTTAAAAGCAACAGTTAGAAACAGCAACAGTTGTTGGGGACACTTTGCAGAAGGAATGGAGGACCCACAATAGTGATGAATAGTCATGAAGTCAAACAATCAGAAGACCCTGAATTGCATCTTTTTGGCGGACACTGCTGGATTAATGAAATGTGGAGTCAGCCCTGAATACTTTTATAATGAGTCCCCAGGTGCCACCGGAGGAGGTCAGCTTCTGGCCAACAGCCAGTGAGGAACAATGGCTGGCCAGCAATCACGAAGTTGAGCTTACAGGTGGATTTCCCAGCCTCAGTGGAGCTTTGGACACTTTGCAGAAGGAATGGAAGACCCACAATAGTGATGAATAGTCATGAAGTCAAACAATCAGAAGACCCTGAATTGCATCTTTTTGGTGGACACTGCTGGATTAATGAAATGTGGAGTCAGCCCTGAATACTTTTATAATGAGTCCCCAGGTGCCACCGGAGGAGGTCAGCTTCTGGCCAACAGCCAGTGAGGAACAATGGCTGGCCAGCAATCACGAAGTTGAGCTTACAGGTGGATTTCCCAGCCTCAGTGGAGCTTGAGATGTCTTTAGCCCTGACCAGCCAGCTTGGCTGGAATCTGATAAAAGACTTTGAGCTCCACGTAGGCTCTCTGGCTTTCCTGACCCTCAGAAACTGTGCAATATAATAAATGTTTGCTTTAGACTGCTATGTTTTGGAGTAATTTGTTCAGCAGCAGTAGGTAATAAATGCACTCCTCACTCTCGGTTACCCCACCTTTTATTTCCCCTTAATGGCTGGCCAGCAATCACGAAGTTGAGCTTACAGGTGGATTTCCCAGCCTCAGTGGAGCTTGAGATGTCTTTAGCCCTGACCAGCCAGCTTGGCTGGAATCTGATAAAAGACTTTGAGCTCCACGTAGGCTCTCTGGCTTTCCTGACCCTCAGAAACTGTGCAATATAATAAATGTTTGCTTTAGACTGCTATGTTTTGGAGTAATTTGTTCAGCAGCAGTAGGTAATAAATGCACTCCTCACTCTCGGTTACCCCACCTTTTATTTCCCCTTCCACTGTCCTTATTATACTAATCTATATAAATTTGTTTATTTTCCATGCAGTGGGAGCAAGTGTTTTTCTCTCTAGGCTGCCTTTGTGTCCTCAGTGCCTGGAAGAATGTTTGGAATGTAACAGGTACTCAGTAAACATTGAATGAGTAATAGCAGTCTAAATTTTTTATGTAAAAGGTGAAAGTGTTTCAATTTCATTTATTGCTTTTAAAATCAGTATACAATGGTCTAATTTTATAGCCAAGTGTGCTTGTAATGGACACCTTTGTGGAACCTTTGCCTACTCACTAAATCCCTTAACTGTAGCAGAGGGTCCCTGTCTACAAGGTACAGTGAAAGTTCATCACTCAGTCATGTCCGACTCTTTGTGACCCGAGGACTGTAGCCCACCAAGCTCCTCCGTCCATGGGATTCTCCAGGCAAGAATATTGGAATGGGTTGCCATTTCCTTCTCCAGGTACAATATGACCCCTAATGCTTGTCACTGATGATAGGACAACTGCTGACAACCAGACCCAAGCCCAGCCAATCAGAAAGTCTCCCCTGAGCATTTGGAATTAAATCAAGAGAGTGAGAAAAAAGAGCCTCTCTGTGCAGGCTATCCCTCTGTATCAACGCAGACAGGCTACATTGTAACAGAACCAAAAATAGCAACAGAGGTTTCTTTCTTCAATAGTCATCACAGGATGATCAATAGGTTTTATGTAGCAGTAGCTACCAAGGACACAGGCTGTTGGGACAGACATCATTCAAATGTTGCCATCATTTCACCAAATGATACAGTGACATTTTGGAGGATTTCACACAATAAATATCAACTGCTCAGCCTGGAAGTGAAGCAGTATTTCTCCTCACAGTTCATTGGCCAAAAATACTCACATCTCCTTGGCGGCTCCCTTCCTAGGACTCCCCCACCCCTGGCCTATAAGAGAAGTACAATCCTAACAAATGCCTTGAAGGTCAAAATTAGAAACTATTTGAACAGCAAATATTATGGGGATAACATAGACTGGCCAAAGATTTGGAAAGATAGATTAAAAAAAAAAAATGGAACCCCTGTAGTTACTTTTTCTGGCACAGACTTAATTATTTAATGAAATTGGAGACAAAAATCACTTGAGCAATGCACCACAAATGCATATGCAAGAATTGAAAGAACTGCTGCACTTTAACCACACTCACTGGAATTTTGCACACATAGAGCTGTGCATTAGTAACGAGGGACAACAACACCTTGAACAAGTCATGTAGTGCCATGCATGTGTGCTAAATTGCTACAGTCGTGTGTGACTCAGTGCAACCCTATGGACTGTAGTCCTCCAGGGTCCTCTGTCCATGGGATTCTTCAGGCAAGAATACTGTTGCAGGTTGCCATGCCCCCCACCAGGGGATCTTCAGACCCAGGGATCGAACCCACATCTCTTAAATCTCCTGCACTGGCAGACAGGTTCTTTACCATTAGCGTCACCTGGGAAGCCCCCATGTAGTGTGATTGCATTGTAATTATTCACTTATTTTGTGCATTTGTTGGTTTCCAGACTCTCAGTTCAGTTCAGTCGCTCAGTTGTGTCTGACTCTTTGTGACCCCATGAATCGCAGCACACCAGGTCTCCCTGTCTATCATCAACTCCTGGAGTTCACTCAGACTCATGTCCATCGAGTCAGTGATGCCATCCCAGCCATCTCATCCTGTGTATTGACCTCATTGGGGTTGTGTGAGGATTCAAAATGTTGATCCATGAGAAGCTCTAAGCCAAGGAGTGGCCTTTTCTAAACTCATTGGGTTAATTATTATATTTAGAAGTAAATCAAAAGCAGAGAAGGTAATGAAGAGGTACCAATCAACTTCCAACCACCGGCTAGAAGATGGTGCCTCCACTGAGATATTAAATACAAAAGGATCAAGTCTTCTTTTCTATGTGTGGGGGAGATTAGTGATTCACCAGTCTGCTTGTCTGCTTCTCCCTGGTGCTAGAAAACTACTTCATTTTCTTTACTGCATTTTTGGACAGACATATGCCACTTACCTATATGCCAGGTGCTGAGGATACCAACAGTTCAAAAAATGAATATGACTTTTGTCTTCATGGAGTTTAGGTATGTAAGCTCTGTCAACTACAAATTGGCACTTGCCAAGAGCATTTGTCAACAACTGAACAACAATAGAGGAATTGGCCATCTGCCTCTGTGGAGGTTGAACCCTATAACATTGCAGCTGTTGACCTTTAACAACCCAAGGGAGTTCAGGGTGGAGTGAAGCACCCTGTGCTCCAGGGAATCTGGTGGGACACATCTTTAGGTGGTTGGATGTTTTTAGGAACAGATTTTATGATCTCAATCCTTGCATCTCCTCAGATCTAGAAAAGCACTAAATCACTTCATGGTGACATCGGAGCCTTGTGACAACAGATGTGAAAGTGAAAGTCGCTCAGTCATGTCCGACTGTTTGTGAACCCATGAACTATACAGTCCATGGAATTCTCCAGGCCAGAATACTGGAGTGGGTAGCCTTCTCCACGGGATCTTCCCAACCCAGGTCTCCCACATTGCAGGCAGACTATACTGGAGTGGGCAGCTTATCCCTACTCCAGCAGATCTTCTTGACCCAGGAATCAAACCAGGATCTCCTGCGTTGCAGGTGGATTCTTTACCAACTGAGCTATCAGACAAGCTCTTTAAAAAAGCACTAAATCCCTTCATGGTGAAGTCAGAGGCTCCTGACAAACAGAAAACCTTTTGTAAAAAGGAGTGCCTAATTGTACTGAATTCCCCCCCC
>SJXQ01012280.1:211211-244689 GCA_006408695.1 Aepyceros melampus
AATGGCAACCCACTCCAGTATTCTTGCCTGGAGAATCCCCTGGACGGAGGATCCTGGTGGGCTACAGTCCACGGGGTCACAAAGAGTCTGGCAAGACTGAGCGACTTCACATTCACTGGGAGTTTAATTTCTCACCTTTGAGTTTTTTTATTTTTGCATACCAGACAGGATGTGTGATTCCTTTGAGATCCATGCAAACTGTTGAGTGAGTCAATAGTTTGTCTCTTTTTCTTGCTGAGTAGTATTCTATGGTATGGCTTATCATAGTTGGTTTAGCCATTCACTTTTTTGTAGTGTCCAGTTATAGGCTGTTACAAATAGAACTGCTGTGAATCTTTGCTTGAATGTTTTTGCATGAATATGTTTTTATACCTCTAGGACAAATACCCAATGATACAATTGTTGGGTAACAGGATGGGCATTTAATTAACTCATGTGATTATGTTTTTTTCTTTAGTACCTTAATAGATGACTACATTGATTGACTTTTGAATATTAAATATACCTGGAATATATCTCACATAACTCATCTTCTAGGTTGCTGCTGCTGCTGCTGCTAAGTCGCTTCAGTCGTGTCCTACTCTGTGTGACCCCATAGACAGCAGACCACCAGGCCTCCCCGTCCCTGGGATTCTCCAGGCAAGAACAGTGCAGTGGGTTGCCATTTCCTTCTCCAATGCATGAAAGTGAAAAGTGAAAGAAGTCACTCAGTCGTGTCTGACTCTTAGCCACCCCATGGACTGCAGCCTACCAGGCTCCTCCATCCATGGATTTTCCAGGCAAGAGTACTGGAGTGGGGTGCCATTGCCTTCTCCATCTATGTTGCTAGATTCTATTTATTAATATTTTGTTAAGGTATAGATATGAAAGGTGTTAGTGTGTAGTTTTCTTTTTCTTTCTTTTGACCTAAATAAAGTTAGAATCCAATTAATATAAGCAGATAAACACCTATGCTTAGCTAAGTAAAGCTTACCTAAATTGTGCAGATTGTAGCTACACTGTGTACCTGGATTTTAATCCAGCATTAAGTCTTGCTGCTTGCTAAACTGACCATTAAAGATTGCTTGTAGGTGGTGCCTGAGGGCAGGGCCATCAACCTTTAATAATATATGTTAGAACACATTGTCTCCTGTTAATCTGCCCATTGCTTGCAGCATTGAATTACCCTGGGTTCTTAGGTAAGGAAGAAAGTAAAATTTTTCTTTACTTTTTTTATGTTTGGCTATGTAAGATTCAGAAACATAAGAGTGAAGTAAAATAGAAAGATGCTTTACAATATGTACATTAACTCCAGGTTTCTTGGTGGTATCTTGCTTGAATTGTTTAGAGTTAGTGTTTTGCTTGTTTTCCAATTTTCATAGACTGTTTGAGTTTCGTATCTGCTTGCATTCTTGTTAATTCTGTGGCTAAACTCCTAAGATGTCATTTACCTTGAAGTTAAGTGTTTATGAGTTGAATATAGTTAATAACTTTGGATTCTCTTTCTGGTGCAAATCTTAAATTTAGCCAGTGTCCTCTCTGTCAGCACTCTAATTTAGTACTGTGTATAACAGTTAAATCTAATTGTTTCTAACACTTAATAAATGTCATAAGACCTTTATAAATATATTGTATTTTGTGATAGTTTTAGAGATTGAGCTACAGTGACATTTATTAGTGAACTAAAAATCAATTGAAAAGGTGAGATGATATTTTTATTTACTTAGTCAACGTATTTTAATATAATTTTGAAAGGAGTTCCTACTTCATAAGTGAAAAATTTTCATTCCAGATAGTTTTCCACTATTGACCTTTTGGGCTAGTGATTCTTTGTTGTGGGGGCCTGTACAGTACAGTGTAGGGTGTTAAGCAGTATCCCTGGCCTCTATTCACAATAAAATCTGTTTTTATTTTTTGCCATATGTCTTCTGGGGGACAAAATTGTCTCCGCTTGGAAGTCACTACTCTAGAGAAACCTCACAGCCTAAGCATGGAAGTAGGAGGGACAAGTCCTTGAGAAATCTTGTGGGAGAGTATACTGAAACCAGGGGGGAAAAAATCCCTTCTTCTGCAGTGTCTCTCTTCCAAGCATTCTTCAAGGTTAACATCATGTCAGTTGGCAGAGGGAAAATATTCTAAAAACTCAGATCCATTTGTCCAGAGAAGGCAATGAAGAGTGAATTTGGAGCCAGTACATTGATAACTGGCACGAGGAAAGCATCTGAAAAATGGTGGGGGAGTAAAACATTGGCAAAACCTAGGAGCAGAAAAGCATGAAGACAACTGAGGAACTGCAGGGACAAGACAGACCCGAGTGCAAGGTTAATGGTGAAGCAGTAAGAGGAGAAAAAGCTTGAGGGCTTTGAATGTCTAGACTAGACTCTGGAGGGCTTTGAATGAAAGGAGGATAGTTGAAGAGGAGGATAGAAAGACCAATGAAAATCTGGGACAAGGTCCTGTTGATAGAGGCAGAGGCAGAGATGGAGGGCTGATAGAAGTAATTTGGGACTGCATTTTTGCACATGTCTTGATTATTCAGAAATTTGTTTTATTGTTATTCAGAAAATTGTGATGCTATCTGATAATCTTTTTCTACCTACCCATTTCATAATTCAATAATATAATGCTTTAATATCATAAAAATATAAAATAAAGGAAAAACTCAGAGCTCATCAAGGAGTTCACCGTCCTTCTTTACCTTCTTATCTGGGAGATTACAAGTGCAGTGAGAGCCTCTGTTTCTTCACCAGATTTCACCAGGTCTCACTGGTAGAGCATATAGCTATAGGAGAATTCCAGCAGAGGGAAAATAAAAGTTTGCCATGGATATTGTCAGTTTAGACTGGAGAGGAGAGTGATGGGGTTTTTGTTTTGATTCACGCTCCTCTATCATCTTTAATTTCACCAGACATGTCCCTCTATCTCCCTACTCCTGTGGTTTAATTTTTTTTTTAATCCAAAAATCTTGGGTAGCTATATAGTCATATATTTCCCATAACTCTTTGAGACATTTCCTTCTAGGTATATTGAATTTTGTCTTCTTTATTCTCGAATATTGCCTTTGGCTCAAAGTTTTATATTTTAGTGACTCTTCATATTGTTCTTCTCCCTTATTTAGAAATGGACTCAGAAATCGAGGAAGAAATTCCTGTGCATGAGGAATTCATTTTATGTTGTGGAGTTGAAACCCAGGTTCTAAAGTGTGGGCCCTGGACTGACCTCATTAATACTCAAAGTGGCACGAGGCCTAAGCTGCTTATTTTCATTATTCCTGGTAAGTTTAAAAATCTGGATAAGATGACTGTATACAGATATATGCGTCTATTTCTGATTTTAAAGAAAATTTGATAAATATAAAAATCCTTGTGGAAGGAAATAGAATCACTCAAACCATTGATAATAACCACCCTTAATACTTTAGTGGCTGGACTTTTTGTTTATCTTCTGTTCATTAATAATATATATGATATATACATTTTAAAATCATGATGTATACCATACATATCATTTTATAACCTGCTTTAAAATTTTTTTAGCAATACTTAGAATAATTAGAACTTTATCAAGTATTTCTAAATAATTTTTACTGTCTCATTTCAGGATGATTATAAGTTTATGGTAGAACATTTATCCTGGAATTTGTCAGCTGGGTGATATGTGATCTTTGCTGAATCAATGTCAATAGAATGTTAGGGAAAGATACTTTATTGCACTTTTTAAAGTTATGAGCTTGAAAAAAATATATATGTATATATAAGCCTCAAAGATTAAAAATGAAACTGAAAATATGTATCATTTTATAGCACAACATATCATGTACACAGCTAGGCCTATGGAGTATTGTTACATTTTATTTCTTGTACATTTTTGTTTGTTTTCCCTGTGTTGATAGTTGTCTCTTTTATTTGCTTAGCTGTCTGTGTTTCAATCAGTAATTTATCCTAAAATTATTCTCTATAAGTGAAAAAATCTTCTCATATTTGGAGTAATCAGTTTTCTGTTTTGTTTTAGTTCATTTTTTGGTACTACTGTGCCCAGAATTCTGTGTTCTTCCACTCCAGTCTAGACTGGTTGCTCTCTGGGCCTCCTACACAGACTATCCTGAGGACTCCTTTCACTTTTCTCTTGGGTTGATTCCTTGTTTCCCAATCCCATATTTATCTTGGTTTATTTTCCTGTTTTCAGTGGACCACACCTGCTAGGAATTTCCTGAGAAGAGGTACATGGGAATTCATCTTTTAAAGGTCTAGCATGTCAGAAAATGTCTTAGAGTTCTAGGTTAGAGATGGTAGTTTCCTTAGAACTTTGAGTAAATTTTCATTGTCTTCCAGGGTTTGGACTATTTTTGAGAAGTCTTGGTATTTTTCTGATTTTTTTTTTAACCTTTTATGTGTAAAGTTCTCCCCCTCTGCTGGGAAAAAATACTTTAGATCTTTTCTTTGTTCTAAGATTCTGAAATTTTACAGTCAAGCCCCAAGGTTTGGGTGGTTTTCATGCATTGTATTTGGATTTTGGTGGACCTTTTTAAACCAGAAACTTTACTTCAATTCTCAAAGCTCTGTGTTCTTTCTTTTTTAATAGTCTTCTGTTTCATGTTTTGTTGGTGCATAACCTTTTTTTTTTTTGGCTTCTTGCATTATTAGTTGTTGCTGCGTTCTGTTTTCTGTTTCCATTAGTGTTTGTTTTTTCTCAAATGTTTGATAATCCTTGATTACCCTTTTATTTTTAAGAGGAAGACATAAACAGTTGATTGGAAGTTTGCATTCAGGGATGTGGCTTGTCCACAGATGGCCAACCATCCTAGTCTGAGGGGTTTTCTAGGACACACCACTTTCAGTACTAAAACCATGACAACAGGATGGGCAAAATAGAATGGTTTGTCACCCTACGTTGTCCTCACCTTAAGGTAATTTGACAAGGACCTAGCATTCACTGGAGGATTTCTAGCTTTCAGTATCTGTACCTGTTTTTTGAATTGTTCACTTTTCCCAGGAAGGACTCTTCCTAGCATCCCATTTGAGGCATGGATGCCTGGCTGCTGGTGTTAGAGCTGAACAAGGGAAAAGAGGTTGGAATTTCAGTGTTTCTTCTCAGTAGGGTGCTTTTGTTCTCAGCTGGGCTATGATTTCTGATCCAGAATCTCTCTTTGGTTTACCTTTTCTAAGAATAAACTTCCAGTGTTCTGCCTCAATGTAACAGTCTTTTTGAAAATCAGTTTGTCAGCTTTCTATTAAAATTAAAAATACATTTACTTTGCCTGTAGTGAGGGAGAGTTTGAAATTATAGGCATAAGAAGTGTTCTTTTGATGAAGCAGAGATTTCGAAGCCATGGTAGGGTGTAGGATTGAGAAAATAATTAGAAATATTGTCTTGGACTTTAGAAGGGATATCTTTCTGAGACTAGAATGAAGGAGGTGAAATTGGTTACTGAAATGGAGAAGTGTGAAGGCATGTTCAGAGGAAATAAAGTAGTTCCTGCCTTTTGACCTCTGTTTTCTCTGTTAAGAGTTGAGGTGATCTGTGGGGAGTAAGGATGGCAGAGGGTGATTGTGGCCTTGAGGAAATTGGTCAGTATTAAAAATAGCAAATATGCAAGATGAAAGGAATTATTGACCAAAAACAAGTAGGTAGATTTTGAGTAGGGCTGTGATCAAATTCCTGTATATTGGGAGTGAGGTCTAAAAGGGCCGAAGGTCGAGCTGGAAAACGATTATCAGAGTTGGGATGCTTTGAATGTAAACCATTTCTGGGTAATGAAGAGACACGGACCTGTGATTCTTAAAGTTCTCAGAACCAACAGTATCATCTAATAACTTGTTACAAATGCAAACTTGGGGGCCCTGTCCTAAACCTAATGAACCAGAAACTCTGGGAGTGGGGCAATTCTTAAGAAGCCCTCTAGTGGATTTTTTAAATTTAATTTTTAGTTGGAGGATAATTGCTTTCAATATTGTGATGATTTCTGCCATATATCAGCATGAATCAGCCACAGGTATACATATGTCTTCTCCCTCTTAAACCTCCCTCTCACCTCCCTCCCCACCCTACCCCTCTAGGTTGTCACAGAGCATCAGCTTTTAGTTTATGCACACCACTAGTCTAGGCTGTGGCTACTTGAATTGGTCGCTTAAGTCGGATATAGGTGAAATTCTTTGAATATGATCAGGATAATGAATATGGGACAAAGGTATTGGCTCAGTCAGTCCACCCAGATTTTGAAATCACTTAAGTCTATGGAATGACAAGTGAAACTGACATTTCTTTTAAGGGTCAAGGTTTTCAGGAAATGTGTAAGAGTGACTAAAAAGTTGATGGATGGAAGTAGATGGCTTCAACCTTAGAGGAAGAGAAGTTGTTCCCGTAGGATGGACTAGTAATGAGGAAACAGCTTATTCTATACTTACCCACTCAGAGTGTTCATTCACTCACTCACTGGTATGAGGTGCCAGGAATACTGTGCTGCAGAAGCCTTTGCTGTTATTGAGGCATAGGAAGTGTTAGAGAATGGTGAGGTCTCTACTACACATGGACATCACCAGATGGTCAGTACCAAAATCAGACTGATTATATTCTTTGTAGCCAGAGATGGAAAAGCTCTATACAGTCAGCAAAAACAAGACCAGGAGCTGACTGTGGCTCAGATCATGAATTCCTTATTGCCAAATTCAGACTTAAATTGAAGAAAGTAGGGAAAACCATTAGACCATTCAGGTATGACCTAAATTAAATTCCTTACAATTATACAGTGGAAGTGACAAACAGTTTCAAGGGATTAAATCCAATAGACAGAGTGCCTGAAGAACTATGGACAGAAGTTCATGACATTCTACAGGAGGCAGGGATCAAGACCATCCTCAAGAAAAAGAAATGGAAAAAGGCAAAATGATTGTCTGAGGAGACCTTCCAAATAAATGAGAAAAGAAGAGAAGCTAAAGGCAAAGGAGAAAAGGAAAGATATACCCATCTGAATGCAGAGTTCCAAAGACTAGCAAGGAAGACAAGAAAGTCTTCCTCAGTGATCAGTGCAAAGAAATAGAGGAAAACAATAGAATGGGAAAGACTAGAGATCTCCTCAAGAAAATTAGAGATACCAAGGGAACATTTCATGCAAAGATGGGCACAATAAAGGACAAAAATGGTATGGACTTAACAGAAACAGAAGATATTAAGACGAACTGGCAAGAATACACAGAACTATAAAAAAAATCTTCATGACCCAGATAACCACAATGGTGTGATCACTCGCCTAGAGCCAGACATCCTGGAATGAGAAGTCAAGTGGGCCTTAGGAGACATCACTACAAACAAAGCTAGAGGAGGTGATGGAATTCCAGTGGAGCTATTTCAAATCCTAAAAGATGACGCTGTGAAGGTACTGCATTCAATATGCCAGCAAATTTGGAAAACTCAGCAGTGGCCACAGGACTGGAAAAGGTCAGGTTTTTTTTTTTCATTCTAATCTCAAAGAAAGGCAATGCTAAAGAATGTTCAAACTACCACACAATTACACTCATTTCACACGCTAATAAAGTAATGCTCAAAATTCTCCAAGTCAGGCTTCAGCAGTATGTGAACTGTGAACTTCTAGATGTTCAAGCTGGTTTTAGAAAAGGCAGAGGAACCAGAGATCAAATTGCCAACATCTGCTGGATCATCGAAAAAGCAAGAAGAGTTCCAGAAAAGCATCTATTTCTGCTTTACTGACTATGTCAAAGCCTTTTATTGTGTGGATTACAATAGACTGTGGAAAATTTGAAAGAGATGGGAATACCAGCCCACCTGACCTGCCTCTTGAGAAATCTGTCTGCAGGTCAGGAAGCAACAATTAGAACTGGACATAGAACAGACTGGTTCCAAATAGGGAAAGGGGTACGTCAAGGCTGTATACTGTCACCCTGCTTATTTAACTTATATGCAGAGTACATCATGAGAAACGCTGGGCTGGAGGAAGCACAAGCTGAAATCAAGATTTCCGGGAGAAATATCAATCACCTCAGATATGCAGATGACACCACCCTTGTGGCAGAAAGTGAAGAACTAAGGAACCTCTTGATGAAAATGAAAGAGGAGAGTGAAAAAGTTGGCTTAAAGCTCAACATTCAGAAAACGAAAGTCATGGCATCTGGTCCCATCACTTCATGGCAAATAGATGGGGAAACAGTAGAAACAGTTACAGACGTTTTGGGGAGGGCTCCAAAATCACCGCAGATGGTGACTGCACCATGAAATTAAAAGACGCTTATTCCTTGGAAGAAAAGTTATGACCAACCTAGACAGCGTATTCAAAAGCAGAGACATTATTTTGCCAACAAAGGTCCATCTAGTCAAGGCTATGGTTTTTCCAGTGGTCATGTATGGATGTGAGAGTTGGACTATAAAGAAAGCTGAGCATTGAAGAATTGATGCCTTTGAACTGTGTTGTTGGAAAAGACTCTTGAGAGTCCCTTGGACTGCAAGGAGATCCAGACAGTCCATCTGAAAGGAAATCAGTCTGAATATTCATTGGAAGGACTGATGCTGAAGCTGAAGCTCCAATACTTTGGCCACCTGATGTGAAGAGCTGACTCATTGGAAAAGACCCTGATGCTGGGAAAGATTGAGGGCAGGAGGAGAAAGGTACAACAGAAGATGAGATGGTTGGATGGCATCACCAACTCAATGGACATGAGTTTGAGTAAACTCTGAGAGTTGGTGATGGACAGGGAAGCCTGGCGTTCTGCAGTCCATGGGGTTGCAAAGAGTCAGATACAACTGAATGACTGAACTGAACTGAAAGGAAGAGAGGCTGTTTAGAGAGAGCCAGGTTTAAGATATGGTGAAAAGATAGAAGGAGCATTCATTGAAGACACTGTGGAGAAAGGGAAGCTTAAAACATTTGTTTCTTAATTGTCTCATTTGTTTTCTAGTGCTTTGATCATTTTCAGATCATTTCATTTCCTGGTGTTCTTTTATATTTGCCCTTCTATTCTCCTTCTACCCTTGGCCCTTTTCCTTGGACTTTGTGCAGGCTGTAGACTGGTGCTGCTCTTTAGTTTGTGAAGTTCAGAATTGTATTTTATCTGGGGACTAAGTCTATTTGTACTGTGGGGAGAATTAGGATGACAGTTTTTCAAAGATTGTTAAGCCTCTATAGACCTCATGTTTTAGTCCATCTCAGATAGTCTGACATAAACCTTTTATTTTAAATCACTTTGTTTACACACATAGCAAAGTTTGTCCATGACTTTTAAGTTAGTAATGATATAATCAGGAATTTTTTATTGGAATCCACAGACTGAGGAGCTTTTAATTTAGTTTCATCTTTTCCAATGAACTTTTGTTGTAGAATTTCTGCTACTAACGTACTTAGATTTTAAGTAGTGAAATAAGCAGGAGACTGTGGGTGTTCACATAGAATGTATTGAATCGTTATAGTTCTCAAGTGGTCATATGGGGATAGTGGAGTCATGTGGCATGTTCTGTGTTGTGAGTACACAGATTGGAGTTGGAGAAGACAAGACTTTATGGAAAACTCAAAGCGCAAAGTTCTGTCCACATGACAATGTTCTCTAGATGCTGTGCCACGTTAACTTGATATATGGTGGGTTTTGTCCCCTACAAGGTTAACTGTTAATAGAAGGCATAAATCTACAACTGCAGTGTTAAGTAGCTAAGGGTTTTTTGGCAACTGGAGTCTAGAGATAATCACCACAGCCTCTATTATATGTTGCTCAGGCATTTCACTGTGTATGTTCAGGCTGGTGTTTATAACACATTTTGATATCCTTTTTGATAAAATTTATGACTTTCATTTCTGTATTGGAATGTTTTTGAGCATTCCTACACCTGGAGATGGATACACACACACACACACACACACACACATACACACACATATGTATATCTGATTTTAGTTGTATAAATAAGACCCTTTTAATTTTCTCTGTGGTTTCCTAACCAGGAAGTTTAGTTCATGGTTCATAAAGTGTAACATAAGCCATAACATTTAAGTGGTGAAGTATGCAATGACATTTAAACATTTTGCATTATATTTTCTACCTCTATCTCTAAGTTGGATCTTTGTGTTACTGGCCATTGTGTACCCTTTAGGAGCCAAATTCTTTATTGCTTGAGGGCCTTTGCACCTATTCCTACATCCTAGTATTCTTTTCTTCACATCTTTACATGGTGAATTTCTTCTCATGTTTTGAGTTTTAGCTAAATGCCACCTCCTCAGACATTTTTCTCAGGCCATCCTAATCTCCTCTGTCATATGATCCCATTTTTCCTTCATAGAAGTTATCATACTCTTGAGCTGTCTATTTTCCTGGTTAGTTATATGAATATATTTGCCTACTAGAATATAAATTACAAAAAATAACAATAAAAGAATATACAAAAAAAAAGCTATGTACTGAATAGAATGAATGGACATAGAGTGGTTGGCATTATCACTTATTTGCTGGAGATAAAATAGTAAATCAGAAAGATTAAGGGAATTTGCCTAAGATTTTACAGTCATTAAGGGAAAGAACTCAGACTTAAACCTGGAGATAGGGAGAAAAAATTGTTTTCTAGTAGTTCCATTATTAGTACTCATTCATTCTGGCATTATCTATCCCGTCATTGCGACTATTGTGACTAAATCATGTAATTGTATCATTGGATTTTCTTTAAAGTTAAACCAGTTTAACATTCTCTACATCCTAAAGTTACAGAAGGCTGCATGTTAATCTATTTGACTTAGAAAATTTAAAAAGTAATAATAATTGTAGTAATAATAGTGGTAGTAATAAACATAATAATGACTGTCCACTCATTACCCTTAATGATAATGTCAGCTGCTTTATAGAGCTGTTGTGATATTAACTAAAACAAGGTATTCAGAAGATCCTAGACTAGGTAATTTTATATTCTTTTTAAAAATCAGTATTATTATTTTCTTCTGTATGTTCTTTCAATTTTCAGATATTTATTTATCTGAGCATTTATCATCTGTGTGATAGATAACACCAGTAATAACTTGGGCAAGCTATTTAACCTCTCAACTTCAGTTGCCTAATCCCATAACATTGAAATAATAATAGTACTAAGTGAGTTAATGTATGTAAGATACTTAAATACTGTCTGCCATGTAAAAAGTTATAGGACTTTAAAATGTTGATTATTATTATTGTCTTGCCCTGTGAAGAAACCTATAAAGCTTTGCTGTTTGTTTGTTTTTAAGACTTTTATATCTGAGCATTTATCATCTGTGTGATAGATAACACCAGTAATAACTTGGGCAAGCTATTTAACCTCTCAACTTCAGTTGCCTAATCCCATAACATTGAAATAATAATAGTACTAAGTGAGTTAATGTATGTAAGATACTTAAATACTGTCTGCCATGTAAAAAGTTATAGGACTTTAAAATGTTGATTATTATTATTGTCTTGCCCTGTGAAGAAACCTATAAAGCTTTGCTGTTTGTTTGTTTTTAAGACTTTTTTGATGTGGACCATTTTGAAAGTCTTTATTGAATTTGTTACAATACTACTTCTGTTTTATATTTTGGTTTTTTTCGCTGGAAGGCATGTGGGATCTTAGCTCCCTGACCAGGGGTTGGTTGAACTTGCACCCTCTATAGTAAACGGTTAAGTCTTAACCACTGGACCATCAGGGAAGTCCAAAACTTTGCTTTCTGAAAGACATAAAATATTTGAATATTATACCTGACACTTCTAGAAGGTTATACTCAGTAATGTTCAGTTCAGTTCAGTCGCTCAGTCATGTCCGACTCTTTGCGACCCCATGAATCGCAGTACTCCAGGCCTCCCTGTCCATCACCAACTCCCAGAGTTCACTCAGACTCACGTCCATTGAGTCCGTGATGCCATCCAGCCATCTCATCCTCGGTCGTCCCCTTCTCCTCCTGCCCCCAATCCCTCCCAGCATCAGGGTCTTTTCCAATGAGTCAACTCTTCGCATAAGGTGGCCAAAGTACTGGAGCTTCAGTTTTAGCATCATTCCTTCCAAAGAAATCCCAGGGTTGATCTCCTTCAGAATGGACTGGTTGGATCTCCTTGCAGTCCAAGGGACTCTCAAGAGTCTTCTCCAACACCACTATAAAATATTTCTGTTTCTATATAAATGAGATAAAATTCAATCAGAATTCCAAGAAGAGTTTTAACAATTAAACTGGTGAAAACAATTCTAAGGACCTACCAGTTATTGAAACATTAAAAAAAAAAAAAAAAAACCCAGTGTGGTAATCAAGACAATATGGTGCTGGCAGAGAAGAAAGTGAAAAAATAAGTGAAATTATTTGAAATTAGAATTAGCTAATGAATGTAATATTAAAATGCAGAAATATCACTTTGCTGACAAAGGTTTTTCTAGTCAAAGCTATGGTTTTTCCAATAGTCATGTGTGGATGTTGAGTTGGATCATAAAAAAAGCTGAGCATCAGAGAGTTGATGCTTTTGAACTGTGGTGTTGTAGAAGACTCTTGAGAGCCCCTTGGACTGCAAGGAGGTTCAATCTGTCCATCCTAAAGGAAGTCAGTCCTGAATATTCATTGGAAGGACTGATGCTGAAGCTGAAACTCTAATACTTTGGCCACCTGATGCAAAGAACTGACTCATTGGAAAAGACCCTGATGCTAGGAAAGATTGAAGGCAGGAGGAGAAGGGGATTACAGAGGGAGTGATGGTTGGATGGCATCACCAACTCTATGGACCTAAGTTTGAGCAAGCTCCAGGAGTTGTGATGTACAGGGAGCCTGGCGTGCTGCAGTCTGTGGGGTCACAAGAGTCGGACACAACTGAGCAACTGTATTGACTCACTGAATGGATGTAAGAATTCAGCACTGGATCAGAAGACATTTCAAATCTGTGTAGAAGGAATGAGTTATGTAATAAATGTTCTTGGGACACTGCCATTCACTTGGAAAGAAGTTGGATTGCTACTTTGTACTTTACATTCAAAAATATTCCAACCTTACTGAAGATTTAAACATAAAACAAGAATAAAACATGAAACAGTGTCATCACATCCAACACTGATGTTATAGTAACTCTGTTCAGATACACCCCTCTTCCCTTCTTTCTCCTCTTGCTACACAGCAGACAGTTAATCAGCTGACCAAAGAGCACAAAGATGATACCAGCACCATCACAAAAAGGGATTTGGAACTTGGGTCAGGGGTCAGAGTGCAAAGTAGCCATGATGAGGCCATCATATGTTACTATCATGGCTGGACACTGATGATGGATTTGATACCTAACATACAGCAAACAAAGTATGGAGCAGTGTTTAAGTACTTTACACACTTTAGTTCATTTAGTCCTTACATGAGGTAGTATGCTGCTTATCCTCACTTTATGGGCGAGGACACCAAGGCCCAGAGAGGTTAAATAACTTGCCAAAGTCACACAGTTGGCCAGTGGCAAAGCCAGGATACCATCGCAGGTGATCTGGCTCCAGAGTCTATACCCTTAAACACTTTGCTACACTGCTTAGTGTAGGAAACTGAAACATATAGATAATGAAGAAGAAACCAGTAAAATTTGACAAGGATGACAGAGGTTACATCAGTGCAGCAAAACCCTGTCATGTAATCGCAAAGAGGAGAAAACTTAGTAGCATGAAGAAATAGATACATCGAGAGGACAAACAGATATTGATGGAAACAGTCTAGTATTTACAATGATGATTGTAAGATGAAAACCCCATTTCACTCTTTTGCCCCTAAAGATGTATCAGATCTAATGTTGTTTTTTTTTAAATTACTTATTCTGTTTCTTTATAGCAAACCCATGTCAAAAATACATTCTGTACATACACAAGAAAAATCTATATATATTAGTTGGTGGTCTTTTCCTCCGGAGATCAAATCATACATCTCTTTACAATATAAGTACTTGTGATAAAAGACCAGAAAACACTTAGTAGACTCTTTAACATTCTCATTGTGAATGATTCTGACACTGATTGGTTTTTTTGCAGCTTGGTAACTGCTCACAGGCAAATGTTGAAGGGACTTACAGGCAGTATTAATGATTATAGGTGATGCAAAGACACTCAAAGGTGTTTAATAAGTAGGGTGCTGCTCTGATTCGATTTGAGCTTTGGAGAAATCTATCCAAGTACCCTGAAGCATAGATTCCAGGGGGACAAGAGTAGATAGAAGAGCCTTTAGGAGGCTGTCATGGGAAACACAGTGGGAAGTGGTAACACTATGGAATTGGACAAAATTGAGGTGTATTTTGGAAGCAAAGTCAATAGGACCTCTTGGTGAATTGGATGTAAAGAGCAGGGAGGAACCAAGAAAGACTTGTGCTGTTAGGACTTGGTTTCTGATTAGTGGTTCCACTTATTAAGTAGAGGAACATGGAGGATGAGTTTATTTGAAGCCACTGGAGAACAGAGGAGTAGGAGAAATTTTCTAAATGATAATTCCCAGACTTAAGGTATAAAGGATATGAAAATTGAGTTGTACAGGTAATTGTTACTAAATCTGTATAGGAAAGTATAAGGAGACACCTTTCTTTTTCAGTCTGTACTTTGTCTTGTGTAAGTTTATTGTTTTGGTTAATCTAAAAGTCTGTTTCTTTTCATAGGTAACCCAGGTTTTTCTGCCTTTTATGTGCCATTTGCAAAGGCTTTGTATTCTGCAACAAAAAGACGCTTTCCAGTTTGGATTATCAGTCATGCTGGACATGCCTTAGCCCCCAGAGGCAAGAAGATTCTTAAAAGCTCAGAAGGTATGTCTTTGTTAACATTTGCTTTCTTTTACCAGTGAATGCGTGTTCATATTTCTGGAAAGCCTGCTGAGGTTAAGAGTTACACCAGTGGAAACCTCTGCTTGTGGCATTATACCCATGATGCCACATTCTAGTAATTTTAGGATTTTGGGGGTCATTTTCATTATTCTGTAGGTAATTTTTTTAAAATTTGGGCAAATTAAACAGTTTGTCTAGGACTTACCATCTCTGTTTACCAACTAGTAATCAGCTATATATTTATCAGTCATGTACTGTAGTTGCAGAATTATATTAAGAGGAATGGGGAAGTGTTACAAGACATGGTCCTTAGCCATGGTTCTTACCTCTAGAGAAGCTCTCATTCCCACATTTGGAGAGTGACTAAGTGATATTCCCTGGCCTGTGATCATGTGGATACTTAAAGAGTAAACAAAGGAGAGAGTAAAAGTTTTAACAATTGAGTAGAGTTTGAATTTGAGGGGTGGAGGTGGGTGTAAGGTGTAACAGGCAGAAGGATTAACATGGGGGCAGGAAGAGAGATTCAGTAGGTACTTGAGGGCTGAGTAGGGCCAGATTTGGAGGAGCCTTGAAAGCTGAGGGTAGAACTGTGTGGTAGATTGCTGGAAGCCTTAAATGGAGGAAGTAGATCAGAGAGCTACAAATTACCTGCTTTTAATTCATGAGTATTCTAGCATGTTCACTCTTCTAAAAAAAAAAAAAATGAGTAGAAACAAGATAAACAGTTTCTCTGTGGGCATTCCCTAAGGGTGTCTGTGCACTCCATCATTGCGAACCCAGGGACTATATATAGCAAGCCAGGCCTCTCTGGCCATGGAAATTTTCAGGCAAGAATACTGGAGTAGAAAACCATTTCCTCCTCCAGGAGATCTTCTCCACTCAGGGATTGAACTCGCATCTCCTGCGTTGCCAGGCAGATTCTTTACCACTGAGCTACCTGGGAAGCCTATTCCTAAGGGTACCACTTTGTTAATCTGAACTGGGAGAGAGGTGATCTGGCTTCATTGCCTAGTTTGCCCCTGTTTCTGGTATGCTTCTTCTATGGTGTGAGCATCTTCTCATACTTATCAAGCATCTAATAATAGAGGAAACCATGTGTGGTAGGGGAGGGATGAAGGGATAGGTGAGATGGGAACTCTCGGGGCTAATCTACTTGAATTTTCTACAACTCTAAACCATTCAAAAAATAAAACCTCTTAATAAAACAAATACTAGAGTTTTTAAATTATTTAATATTTGCATTATACTTTTTTCATTGTATTAGTTCAGATTCCCATAACAAAACCCATAAACTTAGGTAGCTTAAATAGCAGGAGTTTATTTTCTCATAGTCTGGAGACTGTAAGTCCAAAATTAGAGTTTCAGCATAACTGTGGTCTAATGAGAGCCCTCTTCCTGGCTTTCAGGTGACCACCTTCTCTTTTTGTCCTCACATGACAGAGGGGCAGGGAGGGAGGGAGGTAGAGAGAGTGAGAGGAAGGATGAGAAAGCAAGAGTGAGGCAAGCCAACAAGCTCTGGTATGTCTTCTAATAAGGGCACCAATCCCTTCATGAGGGCCCCACCCTCATAACCTCCTCTGACCCTAGTTACCTCCCAAAGTCCCCGTTTCCAAATACCATCACACTGTGGGCATGCAGTTGTTCAGCATAAAAATTTTCAGTTCAGTTCAGTCGCGCAGTCGTGTCCGACTCTTTGCGACCCCATGAATCTCAGCACACCAGGCCTCCCTGTCCATCACCAACTCCCGGAGTTCACTCAGACTCACGTCCATTGAGTCCATGATGCCACCCAGCCATCTCATCCTCGGTCGTCCCCTTCTTCTCCTGCCCCCAATCCCTCCCAGCATCAGGGTCTTTTCCAATGAGTCAACTCTTCGCATAAGGTGGCCAAAGTACTGGAGCTTCAGTTTTAGCATCATAGGGGACACAAATATTCTGTCTACACAGTCATGAATGGGAATGTTATGTATCCATGTATTAATTCGATCACAAGTATTGGTCAAGGTGTATATATATAACATTATACCAGAGCAATAGCAGAACATAGAAGTTATCTCTTAAAACATTTTTACTAAATATTTGTTCAAGTTTTAGTAGCTGCCCTTCAGTCCATCCTCAGAAGTATCACCTTATAGGTGTTAGAAGCAGACCCTTTGAAGTCTCACTCCTGTTGAGTAGCAAAGGATAAGTTTCTTTTACAAGTGGAAATTCTTTCCACATTCATGAACATCTGCAGGCATGCTAAATTGTTTTTATTTGAAGAAGTGGGGTGACAGTTAAGAGGTCATTTCTATTTTTATCCATGTCCTATTTTTGGCTTTTAACTGATACATATGGTCAAGACACAAGGTAGTTATTGCAAAATTTGAGAAACAAAATTACCCTTGTGCATACAGAGTAGATACTCTGGTTCTATAGTTAGTATGGGATTTGGTTCTCTTTTCTTTATTCATAGATCAAACTATTCATGGATCATCTCACTGTGAACATGACAACTCCTTGGCTCTTGACCTCTCCTCTGATTCCTACATTTTGTAGTATAGATCAGCTTCCTGAAATGTTAGTCTTCCAGAATACTGTGTTAATTTTAAATTGACTTTAGCATTAGATGCCAACTCTTCCCCCTCCCACCCCCCTACAACCCCACACTACACTAGTTTATTTTATTTGTTCAAGAACTCAACTCGTCTTGCAAGCATGGGCTTTGATTCTGGGAGTCTAGATTCACATACTTAGGAAGATAAAAGCAAACTGTGCTCCATGTACATGGGTGAAAACTAAAGGCTCATGGTTAATCACACTGTAATTTTAAGTTGCTATAGCCTAGCAGCCAGAAGCCACAGGTCCTTTAGGTCCTTCTGGATGCCCAAGAGGGTATCTGCGCTTTTCCTGAGTTAGGCAACCTCTTCATCCTTCAGTTTCTTGTTGATAACACTGGTTAACTCCCGAGCATTCAGGATACATGGAAGACTCAGGAACACTTCCTTCTCAAAGCCATACATCCCCTTCACAGTTGTTGACACCAAGTGAATCCTAGATAGACTTTTCATCATGGATTCAATAAGATCAGCCACACTTAATTGAATAGCCCAGATGGTGTCGCCTTTGAGCTTGATGACTTATAGGCACTTTCAACCACCATCTTATGTACTTCCTTCCAATTTTTGCTATGATTATCTGTTCCCATTTCTGGATTCAGCTCCTGGAGAGAAATGCCTGCCACATTCACTTCACTCCACACAGCCACACTTGAGTCATCTTGTTCTCCTAGAATCCACCCATGGCAGCTGCTGGGATGAATGCCAAGTTTTTCAGCCATAAAATAGCGAAGTCTAGCAGAATCCAGATTACATCCACTGCCAACCACACAGTGCTTGGGTAATCCACTTAGTTTCCAGGTAACATACATGAGAATATCCACTGGGTTGGAACCACCAGTCAGGACTGTACTTGATGACCTGAGGAATGATGAACTTAAAGACATTAATGTTCCTCTGCAGTAGATTCAGATGACTGTCTCCCTCTTGCTGGCGAACTCCTGCAGCACTGCCACAATCTTGAAATTGGCAGTGACGGGGTAATCTTTGACTGCCACAGTTTTTGGCGTCTGCAGGAATAAGCATACATGCTGCAAGTGCAGCATTTCTCCTTTGAGTTTATCTTCCAAAACACCACAAGAGCAAGCTTATTAGAGACTTTCCCAGAATGCTAATGCCACATGCAATACTGACTTGTCCAACACCTGCTACGGTAATTTATTGTTTGGGACTGTTGCCTCTTCTGCAACTAGTGGCAATCAGTTTTTTTTAAGGGTTGACATTGTGCCCTGGGGAAAGAAAGTTCTCCAGATAGCTGTCAGGGTCACAGAAGAAAATAAAGTCAGAAGCCTGCATTTCCTAGGGTGCAGGATCTGGAAGGAAGGAGGAGGAGGTAGCCTTGGCTGCCTCTGAGCTTCCTCTACTGTGATTCCAACTCTGTTTGAAAATAATTGTATTTACTTATTTTGGCTGTGCTGGGCCGTCTTCATTGCTGCTCAGGCTCTTCTCTAGTTGCGGTGCCTGGGCTTCTTGTTGTGGCAGGTTCTCTTCTTGTGGACCACAGGCTCTAAGGTACGAGGGCTCAGTAGTTGGAGCTCCCTGGCTCTAGAGCACAGGCTCAACAGTGTGGCGCATGGGCTTAGTTGCTCCGTGTCCTGTGGGATCTTCTTGGATCAGGGATTGAACTGTATCTCACGCATTGGCAGGTGGATTCTTTACCACTGAGGCACCACGGGAGCCAGATGCCAACTCTTGAGAGTGCAATCTGAGATTTCTTTTTTCCTAATTCCATTTACTCACTGAATCTCTTGAGTACCTGCCTTTGAGTGTCTTTGAGCCTGCCTCCTTGCTAGCACTTACAGAAAAATACCTCTGTGCTTAATGTACTTTACATTGTTTAGTATTAGTATTATCTCACCACCCAGACTCCCTTTTTAAAGCATTACCCCTAAGATTACCTTTATCTTGGCTAATGTCCTCCTTGCTTCAAAAACATTTTCCAGACTCAATAGTGATCAGGTCCTTGATAGCAAGAACATCCAGACTGTTTCAGCTCTTCAGTTGCTCAGATTTCTTCTATTACCATTTTCACTTACTTTATATCTTTTATTTCCCTAATCATGTTCTGTTTAGAATGATAAATTTATAGATTAAGTGTAGTCCCTCTATAAATTCCTTCAAAAATTCTAATTGCATTTTTTTCATAGGAACAGAAAAAAAATCCTAAAATTTGTATGGAGCCACAAATGATACCAAATAGGCAAAATAATCTGGAGGAAGAGGATTGAAGTTCAGGTTCAAAGTTAAAGTATCACACTCCCTGATTTCAAGCTATATTACAAAGCTAGTGATCAAAACAGTGTGGCATTGTCATAAGAACAGAGAGCCCAGGAAAAAAACCGTGAATAAAGGCTCAACTAATCTTTGACAGGGGCACCAGGAACACACAATGGGAAAAGGATGGTATCTTCAATAAATGGTATTGGGAAAACTGGATATCCACATACAAAAGAATAAAAAAGAACCTGTATCTTAACACCATACACAAAAATGAACTCAAATGGATTAAGTTTAAACCTGAAACCATTAAACTCCTGGAAGAAAACATAGGAGAAAAACTCCTTGACATTGGTCTTGGCAGTGATTTTTTTGGTTATGACTCCAAAAACATCAGTAAGAAAGGCAAAAGTAAACATTTAGGACCGTATCAAACTGAAAAGCTTCTGTACAGCACAGGGAACAGTCAACCAAATGAAAAGGCGCCTATAAAATGGGAGGAAATATTTGCAAACCATGTATCTGGTAAGGAGAAAATTTCTACAGTATATAAGAAACTAATAAAACTCAATAGCAAAAGCACTGATAACCTTATTTTAAAAACAGGCAAATTTTCCCAGAGAAGACAGACAGATAGCCAACAGGTGTATGAAAAATGTTCAACATCATCAATCATCAGGGAGATGCAAACCAAGAGCACAATGATATATCACATCACACCTGTTAGGATGGCATTTCTCAGAAAGACTAAAGTTAGCAAGTCTTGGAAGATTTGAGAAAAGGTCACTCAAGCAGTTATCTAGGTTACCCAAGGCTTCATGGGTAGAGGTGACCTAGTTCTTCCCTGATTGTTTTGCTAGTAGCTGTGTCATTGCAGTTAGCAATACGTTTATTCAAAGTGGATGTCTCATCAGTCAAAAACTTAATGGCAGGCACGTATACTCACTGTGCGAGGTGATGAATGTATTACTTGGTCTAGTTGTGATCATTTCACAGTCTATATGCATATTAAGTCATCACCTTGTACGCTTTTAAAAACAATAATGTTGTTCAACCTAACTATATGCAAATTTTGTCATACTTCAGTAAAGCTGGAAAGAAAAAAAATAATTGTTGAAGCTGGACCATGGATACATAGAGATCTATTATACTATTCTCTGGACTTGTGCGCATTTGAAAACTTCCACTCTTAAAAAAAAGAGTTCAAAGAAAGAAAAAGAAATATAGAATCTTAAAGCTGAAAGTGGGTGTTCATGCTCAATCGCTCAGGTGTGCTGATTCTTTGCAACCCCATGGACTGTAACCCTCCAGGCTCCTCTGTTCGTGGGATTTTCTAGGCAAGAATACTAGAGTGGGTTGTCATTTATACCTCTGGAGAATCTTCCTGACCCAGGGATCAAATCCACATCTCTTGAGTCTCCTGCATTGGCAGGCAGATTCTTTACCATTGCACCACATGGGAAACTCCTAAAGCTAAAAGTATCTTCATTAAATTCCATCTTAAACCCTTATTTTTCAAGGAAGGAACGTAAGGCCCAACAGGGCTAAATGACCTTGTGTTGGTGAATGGTAGAATGCAGACAGGAAGCCAGCACTGCTGATCCTGAGGTCAGTGCTTTAGTCCTGTGGTAGCTCATCCCAGGCGGCTGGTGCAGCAAATAGCCCTTCCGTGGTCGCAGATTGTATCCTGGTCTGCCATCCTTTTCCTGCTGTGACTTGTAAGGGGGACTGGGTAAATGGAGTATTGATGAGATTATGCAACTTGGCAAATGCTTGCCTAAATCCCTTGAAGTGCTTTTTTCATAGTGTCTTTCTCTTTTTACATGTATGTGTGTACGTATTTTTCTGTGAATGCAATTTACTTGCAAGCCTTTTACACTTTGCTTAAATACTAGGGTATGCTTTGAAAGGCAAGTAACTATGGATTACCTAGCAATGAGAGATTTTGTGAAGTGAAATTGAATATATAGATTTCATTGCCTTGATTAAAAACATCTATTTCCACAACTATCACCTTCAAATGTAGCTGAAAGTGAATCAAATGCACGGTATACACTTGCTTTACCTTGAAATAGTTTAAAAGATACGTATTTTATTGTTCTAAGTTATTTCTTCATGCATACTCAAAGAAAGCTGGGGGTTTATTACAGCAGTTTTTCCTGTCAGGAAATTTATATGTCTGCTTAAAATGTGCTTTGACTATCTTTGTGTTGTGTTGGAACACAGAGGTGTTAAAAGAATTCTTAGGAAACAGGCTTGCTTTACATACACATACTAAATCTTGAAAAGCTGCCAACTGGCCTGTTATCGTAAGTCTGGATCAAGAAGAGATAACCACAGACAGGAGGAGATGGGAAGTAGTGAAAATACCTCACAGTATTCTTCTTTCGTGGTGTTGAAACTTAATGATGATTAGCTAGTCTGTTATATTCCTACATTCAGACTTCAGTGAGAAATACCATCATAATAGAAACTCTGTATTGACTTACCTATTGAGAAGAGTACCCAGCTCAGCTATCACAGTAAGCCCTTAAGTCATATTTGAAGACAAAAACATTGAACAGAATGTGAGTAGCAACTTTGAAAGTTGAAAATAGACTCAAAGAATAACCCTCCATCAATGGTTCTCAATCTTTGGCAGTTATCAGAATCACTTGGAGGATTCATTGGAACACAAATTACTGGGTGCCACCTCCTGAGCTGTTGATTCAGTGTTTGTGGGGTGGGACCAGAGAATCTTCACATTTCTAACAAACTCCTAAGTACTGTCTATCCTAGTACCACATTTTCAGAAGTCCTGCCATAGATCTTCACCAATAAGATGTCTTGGTGGGGAAAACCAGTAGAAAGTATCTGTTGTTAGGTTTGAATTTCCTTAGCTTATCCTGCTTGTGTGCTCTTGGAGTTAATGATAGTAATTAGAGCCTGGGTCCTTTGCTACTAATGAGAACAGTGCCATCTAGAGGCATTAGCCCAAAGGGCCACCACAGGGCCAAAGGAAACTGGTTTCTAGAGGAGGGTGAAAGGGCAATTCATCCATCCTCAAGGATTTATCAACAGCCTACTAGATTTTTGTGTGTGGTGCTACAGAGGTATACGAAGAAGTGAGAATGCTGCCTTTTAGTGAATTTCCACCCATGTTGTGAGTAACCCAAAAGTTCTATAAAGGGCAGATGGGGGTCTGAGCTTCACCAGTCGCCCCCCACCCCCATCCCACCGCCCCACCATTCAACCAGAGCAGTTGTGCTTTCATCCGTTTTACATACTAGAAGCTGTATTTGTAAACGCACACTACAGTCAATTGATTTAGACAGATATATTATTCATCATCCAAGATTATTGTTCTAAAGTACAGGTTTTCTGACATGCAAAATATGGTGTGAAAAATACATAACTACGGAGAGAAAAGACATAAGCTCTAACCACACATCAAATGTTGAAAGTATGTTTTGCTTCATATTAGCACATGTTAAAATTATGAACAGTTGGAAATAATATTCTAGTTGCGCCACATTATCACAGTCATAAATTGAGTATAATTGGGAGAACAGATGTTCAGCAATGTCAGAAGGAGGTGATTCAAGGGGGAAAAAAAGTGTGAAAAGAAAATTTGAGGAATTAGGAGTATAAACTCTTTCTGGCTTTGATTTAGTATGGAGTCAACTTACTTGATGGCAGATTCATTATCAACTATTTTAAGTCATTTGTTCAAAACGTGTAACATAAAAGCTAGAAATCATGGTTTAGTTTCACCTGATAAAACATGAACTAAAAAAATTACACAGTCTTTCAACGAATGATGAATTTGGGTGATGTTTATCTAAAGAATCATTAAACCACCCCATTCCAGCACCCAAAACTGAAAGAAACAGAAAAACCAGTAGGCCTTCTCTTGCCAGGACTGATTGGCCGAGGAAGATGGAGGTTACAGGGAACGACTACACGCTGTCAAGGCAGGGACGGTCAGTCAAGTCTCAGGGCTCACAAGAAATAAACAAGTGAGTCAGTGGTAGAAAGGAGCAGAAAACCAAATGGTGGAGCAAGAAGAAATGTTGAGAATCAAGCAAAGTGTTAGATTCTCATGGCAGACAGAAGAAAGCAGCAGATGGGAGCAGGGAGCCAAGCATTGTAGCTGAGGTCCTGTAACACAGATGGAATCTTTGTCCTTCCCTTTGAGATCCCTGGGTCTCTTCTCAGTGCTTACACAGAGGAGTCCAGACTCCAGGGTGATGTTCACGGTCCTGCTTGATCTAGTCTCAACTTTCCTTTCTAACCTTATACATTCTACCTTTCCCATAACCACAAACAGACACAGAACTCATCATGGTGTCCAAAATTATACTCACACTTTTATGCCTTTGTGTTATGCTATCATGAATTTAGAGTAAATTTCATTTCTTTTTTTAGTTATGTATAGATAACGCTAAGCAACACACAATATTGTTTTGTGTGTTTTTTAAAGCTTGACCTAAAGAGCAAGCTGTACATTCATCTTGCTTAAAATATTCTTTAAAATATGAAGTGCTGTTTTTAGCCCTTAATCTCCATGTGTAAACTGTTTAATTTAATAAGTTATTATTAAGGTATAGATTTGGAATAATGATGGGTGCAGGATAGGAGAATTCACTGGTTGAGAAAATTCTGGTGTAAGATTTAGAGAGTTTCTGTCTGCAGGCTCAGTCCTAGCAGAAGGCTCATGTAGCACTGATCTTTGGACTTGTTAGTTCTGTGGTCATTGGTGACTTGTAAATACTGTTTGTGTGACAATATATAGTAAAAGTATGCATTTAGATTCAGTGCGTATCAAGATAAATATGTATGCGAATGTGTTGTTAAAATATATACTGTTAAATTTAGACCATGTGATAATGTTCAAATGTGTAGTTAAAATTACAGTTATAGTAGTGTGAATATAATAAATGTATTTTCCAGGTATCTCTCTTGGTTTACGTGGAGAAAGGCACAGTCCTTTTTTATGAATTCAAGAGGGTGTTACTTTCCTATTGTGATCCAATAAAACTCTATTTTCTTAAGGAAATGCTTGAGCTATACTTACTTCTATATTTTGTAATGGTATTTTCATCTACTTCTGTTTCCTCTTATTAGAATATGAGCTCCTTGAAGACAAGAGAATGTATTGTATTTACATCTGTGTTTTCAGTATTTTCATGGGCCAGTTAGTCACTGTTTTCTGCCAGAATAGTCAGTTCAGTTCATGTGAAATGAAAGAAAATAATAGTTACCAGTGTACCTGAAGATATACAATGTCAATTTTGATCTATAATTGACAGAATTTTAGTAACTGGATCAGTTTGAACAAATAGATGAAAAGTAAAAGTGAAATGTTGATATTACTTAATTTCTCAAAGAACAGATTATACATACCTTTTGAAATAAACTCTGTATCAGTAAATGGGCTATGAAGTGGATTTCATTGAGATGGGTCTAAGAAAGAGGCTCACGTTCTAAAAGGGTGTTGTCAATATCCTATTCAGGGCCATATATTGATAAAGAATTAGTAAATTGGATTCAGTTCAGTTCAGTTGCTCAGTTGTGTCCAGCTCTTTGCAACCCCATGGACTACAGCACGCCAGGCCTCTCTGTCCATCACCAACTCCCAGAGTTTACTCAAACTCATGTCCATTGAGTTGGTGATGCCATCCAACCATCTCATTCTCTGTCATCCCCTTCTCCTCCCACCTTCAGTCTTTCCCAGCATCAGGGTCTTTTCCAGTGAATCAGTTCTTCACATCAGGTGGCCAAAGTATTGGAGTTTCAGCTTCAACATCAGTCATTTCAATGAATATTCAGGACTGATTTCCTTTAAGGTGGACTGGATGGATCTCCTTGCAGTCCAAGGGACTCTCGAGTCTTCTCCAACACCCAGTTCAAAACCATCAATTCATCAGTACTCAGCTTTCTTTATAGTCCAGCTCTCACATCCATACGTGACTACTGGAAAAACCATAACTTTGACTAAACAGACCTTTGTTGACAAAGTAATCTCTCTGCTTTTTAATATGCTGTCTAGGTTGATCATAGCTTTCCTTCCAAGGAATAAGCGTCTTTTAACTTCATGGCTGCAGTCACCACCTGCAGTGATTTTGGAGCCCCCAAAAATAGTCTGTCACTGTTTCCACTGTTTCCCCATCTATTTGTCATGATCTTAGTTTTCTGAATGTTGAGTTTTAAGCCAACTTTTTCATTCTCTCACTTTCATCAAGGGGCTCTTTAGTTCTTCACTTTCTGCCATAAGGATGATATCTGCATATCTGAGGTTGATATTGATATTTCTCCTGGCAATCTTGATTCGAGCTTGTGTTTCATCCAGCCCAGTGTTTCTTATGATGTACTCTGCTTATAAGTTAAATAAGCAGGGTGACAATATACAGCCTTGATGTACTCCTTTTCCTATTTGGAACCAGTCTGTTGTTCCATGTCCAGTTCTAACTGTTGCTTCCTAACCTGCATACAGGTTTCTTAGAAGGCAGGTCAGGTGGCCTGGTATTTCCATCTCTTTCAGAATTTTCCACAATTTATTGTGATCCACACAGTCAAAGGCTTTGGCATAGTCAATAAAGCAGAAAGAGATCTTTTCTGGAACTCTGTTGCTTTTTCGATGATCCAGCGGATGTTGGCAATTTGAGCTCTGTTTCCTCTGCCTTTTCTAAACCCAGCCTGAACATCTGCAAGTTCATGGTTCACATACTGTTGAAGCCTTCCTTAGAGAATTTTGAGCATTAGTTTGCTAGCATGTGAGATGAGTGCAGTTGTGAGGTAGTTTGAGCATTCTTTGGCATTGCCTTTCTTTGGGATTGGAATGAAAACTGACCTTTTCCAGTTCTGTGGCCACTGCTGAGTTTTCCACAATTTGGTGGCATATTGAGTGCAGCACATTCACAGCATATCTTTTAGGATTTGAAATAGCTCCACTGGAATTCCATCACCTCCAGTAGCTTTGTTCATAATGATGCTTCCTAAGGCCCACTTGACTTCGCATTCCAGGATGTCTGACTCTAGGTGAGTGATCCCATCCATTAATTCAGGCAGTCTTCAATTTAGAAACAATTTGTTCCAAATATACTTAGTTGACTGTAACTTGGAGGACATTTTCCCTGTAATAAGAATGCTATAAGTCATTTCCATGTTATCCTGATTTTGATACAATTGAATGTGATTTTTTTGCAGTGTTTTATGGAGAGTAAGCTAATGATTCCTGGAATTTTTTCAGAGTATATTAATAATAGAGAAAGTATACAGTCAAGTATATAGATACTCTTTTAGCTTTTAGATTTTGCTAGTAAAGTAATATCCAGAGAGCACATTGAAATTTTTTATTATTGATTATTTATACAAAGTACTTTCCCCATTAATGTCATTACTTCAGAAAACACTAAATGGTGTGTTTATCTTGGCAATCCTTAAGCAATTCCCAGAGTTAAAGACAGACTTACCTCTGAAATATTCATTTCAGTAATGATTTGAATTATAATCATCCTTAAATACAGAGAAGGCAATGGCAACCCACTCCAGTACTCTTGCCTGGAAAATCCCATGGACGGAGGAGCCTGATAGGCTGCAGTCCATGGGGTCGCTAAGACTCAGACACGACTGAGTGACTTCAATTTCACTTTTCACTTTACTGCATTGGAGAGGGAAATGGCAACCACTCCAGTGTTCTTGCCTGGAGAATCCCAGGGACGAGGGAGCCTGGTGGGCTGCCGTCTATGGGGTCGCACAGAGTCTGACATGACTGAAGCGACTTAGCAGCAGCAGCAGCAGTAGCAGCAGTGTCCTTAAATATATTATAGGGCCTTATTTCTAGGATCAATGAAATTTTTAAATGTTTATTGTATTTAGCTCATTTTCTTTCTCTTTGCTCTAACCATGTAAATGTTTTTGGTGTCTATTTGAGGGAGGCCTTAAATACAGGAAATGGAATGATAGCAATCGTAAATTTCATTTCTGAAATAGTTTATGCCAGACCCTCTGTTCTTTAAAGTGTTATGCAAGCAACATTCCTCAGAGGCTAAAACTGCTATCTCCTGTTTATATGTAAAGAGACTTCAGCCAGAGGTTGAAGGATTTGCATGAGTCACTTAGTGAGGGGCTTAGCTGGGATTTAGAACCAGATTATCTTGTCTCTGGTGTTCCTGATCTTTGTACTGTACCATACTGTCCCAATGAAAGGACAACTTCAACATTTTCAAAAGTTGTCTATTTTGAAAAATAAAGAACTTGGTCACACATATTATAGGTATTTGTTTTGGGGTATCAGAACAATGTGATCACTCCTGGGTAGAGTGATCAGAGAAAATGTATGAGCATAGTGAGTGTAAAGAACTCAAATAGAATATTAACTAAATCAAAATTTGGATTTGGAGACATCAGAGGCCCTATGAAAATCAAATTCTGTCTCTTCCCAATTCTGTTTTATGTTGAACTTCCTTGTTAAATGAAGAATGAATTCTAGACTGACCTGGAAAGAAGGATCAGAGCAGAACGCGGGTCACAGGGGAAATAGCCTATTTCCATAGTACCGCTGAAATAGGGAACTAAGCCTCAGTGATCCAGCAGAAGGCTTTTCAGTAACTGTATGCCAGGCACTGGAGAAAAAGATAAGCAAGACATGAATAGTACAGCAGTAGTAAATTAGGAATCATGTGATGACATAGACATGGGATGTTGCGAAAACTGAAAGAGAGAGGGCTGCTTTATTCCTCATAGACTGAACCACAACAAGGCTTCGCAGAGGAGGGAGGTAACACCTGTTGAGAGTTTGAAGGATAAAAAGGAGTTAGTTAACTAGATTAAGAGGACACTGAGCACTGAAGGCGGAGAAGGCAATGGCAACCCACTCCAGTACTCTTGCCTGGAAAATCCCATGGAAGGAGGAGCCTTGAAGGCTGCAGTCCATGGGGTCGCGAAGAGTCGGACACGACTGAGCGACTCACTTTCACTTTTCACTTTTCATTTTCATGCGTTGGAGAAGGAAATGGCAACCCACTCTAGTATTCTTGCCTGGAGAATCCCAGATACAGGGGAGCCTGGTGGGCTTCTGTCTATGGGGTCACACAGAGTCGGACACGACTGAAGCGACTTAGCAGAGCACTGAAGGAAGAAAAACCAGTGTGTACAGATGAAACTGGAGAGCAGTTCTTCAAAATGAATTTTAGATACTTTTATTATAGTTTGCATCAGTACCTTAAAGGAGTCATGAAGGCAAGAACTTTAGTATTCCAATGATTCAAATTTTAGAAAGCTATTGACTAACTTGTGAAATTTTGAAATATACTACACCCTGTCATTGAGGTTAAAACCCTGATACATGTTCATTGAGTTCAGTTCAGTTCAGTTGCTCAGTCGTGCCCAACTCTTTGCAACCCCATGAATCGCAGCACGCCAGGCCTCCCTGTCCATCACCAACTCCCAGAGTTTACCCAAATTCATGTCCATTGAGTCGCTAATGCCATCCAGCCATCTCATCCTCTGTCATCCCCTTCTCCTCCTGCCCTCAAATACATGTTCGTTCAGTTCAGTCACTCAGTCATGTCTAATTCTTTGCGACCCCATGAATTGCAGCACACCAGGCCTCCCTGTCCATCACCAACTCCCGGAGTTCACTCAAACTCCCGTATTTGGTATTTTCTATCGAGTCGGTGATGCCATCCAGCCATCTCATCCTCGGTCGTCCCCTTCTCCTCCTGCCCCCAATCCCTCCCAGCATCAGAGTCTTTTCCAGTGAGTCAACTCTTCACATGAGGTGGCCAAAGTACTGGAGTTTCAGCTTTAGCATCATTCCTTCCAAAGAACACCCAGGACTGATCTCCTTCAGAATGGACTGGTTGGCTACCATCTCATCCTCTGTCATCCCCTTCTCCTCCTGCCCTCAAATACATGTTCGTTCAGTTCAGTCACTCAGTCATGTCTAATTCTTTGCGACCCCATGAATTGCAGCACACCAGGCCTCCCTGTCCATCACCAACTCCCGGAGTTCACTCAAACTCCCGTATTTGGTATTTTCTATCGAGTCGGTGATGCCATCCAGCCATCTCATCCTCGGTCGTCCCCTTCTCCTCCTGCCCCCAATCCCTCCCAGCATCAGAGTCTTTTCCAGTGAGTCAACTCTTCACATGAGGTGGCCAAAGTACTGGAGTTTCAGCTTTAGCATCATTCCTTCCAAAGAACACCCAGGACTGATCTCCTTCAGAATGGACTGGTTGGCTCTCCTTGCAGTCCAAGGGACTCTCAATAGTCTTCTCCAACACCACAGGGAAAACCTATTGAAGTTTTCTCTGCTCATAGAGTATCAGAGCTGGCAGCGTGCTCTGAGATTGTCTAGTCAGTTCATATTTTCATTCAACAATGATATTTACCGAGTGCTATTCACAGAGGATGCAGAAATGAAAGATGGATCTTGCCTTCAAGGAGCTCACAGTCTAAAGGAGGAAATGAAAAGACAGTTATACAAGTATAATAAAATGCTAAATAAGAATGGGATACAAGTTAAACACAAAGGAAGGCTCATTCACTTTTCCTAAAAATTAGCTAGATAAAATTTGGACTAGATCTTGAAGAATAGAAGACAGCTCTTCCTTGTGAAAGGAAGAAAGAATATTTTGGGTCAGGACTGTGCTGGTTAAAAGGAACAGTTTTAAACATTTCTACTTAAATGTTTCAGTCTTGATTTCTCTAAACAAACAAAGATTATCAAAGCAGTGTCATAGATTTTCTTGGCTGTCTACTAGTCATATAACTGAGCCTAACCAGTGGTTTTCAATGTGTGGTCCTGGGACCAGAGGATCAGCATTTTCTGGAAACTTAGAAATGCAAATTTTCCGGCTCCAGCCCAGACCCACTAATCAGAGACTGGTGATGGGGCCTAGCAATCCATGTTTTAACAAGTCTTCCAGAGGATCCTGATGCATGCCAAAATTTGAAAACCGTTGGCCTAAACTACAGTAGTTCAGGGAATGATTGAGAGTCATGGGCTTCAAGGACAGAGGCCTGGGTTTGAATCTCACTGGTCCCATTTCATAGCTATGTAACTGCCGATCTATTTCCTAACATCTGAGCTTTGGTGTTTTCTTCTATAAAATGAAGAGAAGAATATTCCTTTCCCGGGTTGTTGTGAAGATTGATAGATACAATTTAAATAAAACACCAACATTATGGCTTGCACATGGTAGGTTTTCAATAAATGATAGCTACTACTATTGTTATTGTTTTTTCTTTTTTTTTCATTAAGATATTTTCCCTGGTGAAATGATTGCTTTCACTTACTGAATGAAAAGTACTTATATATTTTCTTTTAGATCCAAATGCTGAAGAAATTAAGGACATCTATGGACTCCATGGTCAAGTAGAACACAAATTAGCTTTCCTGAGAACTCAAGTGCCAAAGGAAATGAAGCTTGTGGTCATTGGCCATTCCATAGGCTCCTATTTTTCCCTTGAGGTTCTGAAGCATGCACCTGAGCTCCCAGTAAGTATGCCTCCGGAGGTGACTGTCGGTAGTTGATTGTGCACTTGCACAAATCCTCTCAGATTTCCTTTGCTCTTTTGTCTCTTCTTTAATTGATAAATAGAACACAGAGAGGGATCCTTGGTGACTACCTTACCCTATCTCTGTAGTACTGTGGGCCCGTGTTGAATGTATGTTCATAACTTTTCCACAGTGTTTCAAAAATAATGCTGAAGGAGGTAGGAATTTTCTGAATAAATGCCTGTGTTTTAAAAAATTAAAGCATAGTAAATTAATAAAACTAAGATCATGGCATCTGGTCCCATCACTTTGTGGCAAGTAGAAGGTGGAAAAGTGGAAACAGTGATAGATTTTATTTCCTTGAGCTCCAGAATCACTGAAGATGGTGACTGCAGCCTGAAATTAAAAGACACTTGCTCCTTGGAAGGTAAACTGTGACAAACCTAGACAGCATATTAAAAGGCAGAGACATAACTTTGCTGACAAAGGTTCATATAGTCAAAGCTATGGTTTTTCCAGTAGTCATGTACAAATGTGAGTTGGATCATAAAGAATGCCAAAGGATTGATGGTTTCAAATTGTGGTGCTGGAGAGACTTGAGAGTCTCATGGACTGCAGGGAGATCAAATCAGTCAGTCCTAAAGGAAATCGACCTGAATATTCATTGAAAAAACTGAAGCTGAAGCTCAAATACTTTGGCCACTTGATGCAAAGAGCTGACTCATTGGAAAAGACCCTGATGTTGGGAAAGATTGAGGGCAGGAGGAAAAGGGGGTAAGGATGCGATGAGTTGGATGAGGATGAGATGGTTGAGATGAGATCACTGACTCCATGGACATGAGTTTAAGCAAACTCCAGGAAATAGTGAAGGACAGGGAAGCCTGGTGTGCTGCAGTCCATGGGGTTGCAAAGAGTCGGACACAACTGAATGACTGAACAACAACAGATAGTTAATTTATGATATTTTAGTTGAGCAAATGTCTTTTAATCTAGGATGATCTGGAGTTTTTAAGTTACATATAACCTGCTGTCGTTCATAAAGGATTATTTAAAGGCAGTCACCAACTAAGACTGAGGCAAGAATCTTGTCTAGGAAGAGAATTGTATAAATATTCATTTTTGCTCTTGTTTAGTCGCTAAGTCATGTTCAACTCTTTCCGACCCCATGGACTGCAACACGCCAGGCTTCCCTGTCTTTTACTGTCTCCTGGAGTTTGCTCAGATTCATGTCCAGTAAATTATCATACCTCCTCTCAAAAGGAGGAAGATTTATCATCACCTTTGTTGACAGGAAAACAGCTGTGCTTAAGGAACACTAGATCGTTATTTAGTCATAAGTCTGCATCCTTACCTGCTTTGTAGCTTGGCAGCCTTTTGAGACACTCATTCATAAATACTTACTGTGTGCAACTATGCAGCGATAATAAGTGAGACACTGGAGACATAAAGACCTGTTTAAAGTTCCAGGAAAGCTAGCAAACTATACAACACTTCAAAACAAAACAAAACCTCATACCTTTACTGACATATACCATTGAAATGATGCATTAAATGTGATTCACAACATAAATTATTTCCTTATTCAACAAACTTGCATATTCAGCACTTGCCATGTAACAGGCTTCATGCTGCGTTTTGATGGCATCCCAGTGAATAAAAGAGTCTGTGAGGCCAAAAAAGCCTAAAGCCTAATGGAAAACACAGACTAACCCATAGGTATGGTACCTACTGTCTTATGTGAATAGAGAGTGTGTGGGAGCATGAAGGAGTGCTATTTAACCTGGTAATCTGAAGGCAAGACAGGAATGATTCTTTCCTGGAACCTCCCTAGCCTGGGAGATTTTCACTCCATGTGATAAAACATCCTCAGTGGTGTCTCAGTTCAGTTCAGTTCAGTCACTCAGTCGTGTCCGACTCTTTGCAACCCCATGAACCGCAACACACCAGGTCTCCCTGTCCATCACCAACTGCCGGAGTCTACCCAAACCCATGTCCATTGAGTTGGTGATGCCATCCAACCATCTCATCCTCTGTCATCCCCTTCTCCTCCTGCCTTCAATCTTTCCTAGCAGCAGGGTCTTTTCAAATGAGTCAGCTCTTTGCATCAGGTGGCCAAAGTATTGGAGTTTCAGCTTCAATATCAGTCCTTCCAATGAACACCCAGGACTGATCTCCTTTAGTCTCACAGCTCACTAGAAATTTGCTCCTTTTCCCACCAGTTTAGAACACTTAACTTCTTATAATTGCCATTGGGAAAAGTAGAACTGTAACCTCCTGGGGTGTGCTGTTTCATACCACACAAAAGGAGGCTGTTAATTTCTCACATTGGGTATAAGAAAGTATATATTTCATTTTAAGTGTGAATTCAATCAATTCTAAATCACATTCCATTCACTATATTATTGCTTCTACTCTATTCCCTGCCTCCTCCCCCCCCCCTCCTCCTCACCTCACAC
>SJXQ01012280.1:244868-303017 GCA_006408695.1 Aepyceros melampus
TTTCAGTCAGAAAGCAGGCTTCTCTCTCTTTTTTTTTTTTTTTAGCATTTAGCATAGCTTCTAATCTCTGTTATGCCTCTGAAGCTCCTCTGGTACCATTTTATGAGGTTACTGTTTTCATAATATCCAGTCCGAGCCCTTAGCAGTTCTCTTTGCATGGTTGCTATAACTCTCTGCTCTGGAAACAAGACACCTAGGTTCAGACAGTTGCTGTCATACTTTGCTTGTGTGACCTTGGGCAAGTTATTGAGTCTCCCTGTACCTTTGTTTCCTCATCTGTAAAAGGGGGATAGTAATATGTTCTTCAAAGGACTTTTGTGAGAAATTATATAAAGAAAGGTGGCTCAGATGGTAAAAGTGTCTGCCTACAATGCAGGAGACCCAGGTTAGATCCCTGGGCTGGGAAGATCCCCTGGAGAAGGAAATGGCAACCCATTCCAGTACTGTTGCCTGGAAAATCCCATGGACAGAGGAGCCTAGTAGGCTACAGTCCAAGGAGTAGCAAAGAGTTGGGCACGACTGAACGACTTCACTTTCACTTTCTTTCATATAAAGAATGATACCTAGAACTTAAAAGTTTTATATAAGTATTAGCTATTATTATCATAGTGGGAATAACTGGAAGCACTGGCTCAGTCATTAGGTTAACTACTGTGTTAGCAATCTCAGGTCAAAACCTAACAGTATAAAGCACTACACATTTATTCTCTCCCAGTTTCTGTGGATCTGGTCATAACTTGGCTGGGTCCTCTGGTTCAGGGTCTCTCACGAGACTGTAATCAAAATGTCTTCCAGGGCCGTGATCTCATGTGAAGAACTGAATTGAGGAGAATCTGCCTCAGTTCACTCCTTCAAGTTTGTTGGACTGAAGGCCTCGGTTCACCACTGGCAGTTGGGTAGAGGCCACCCTCAGTTCGTTAGAATGTGGGCCTAACTTGCCCCATCAGAGCAAGTCTGGGAGAAGAGCCAGAGAAAGTCTGCTGGCAAGATGGAAGTCACAGACCATAACTTAATTACAGAAGTGATATCTCACTACTTTTATAGTATTCTCTTTGTTAGAAACAAATTACTAAATCCAGCCCAAACTCAAGGGGAGTGGAGATACTAAAGCATGAATATTAAAAGGTGAGAGTCACTGGGGGCCAAGTCAGAGGCTGCCCACCCCACCACTATCCCAGTTAGTATTTCACTTGTGTGATGTACTGTCAAGCATGTGGATATATAGGCATATATATAAATTAAAATACCGAATACATTTCCTGGTGTAGGAAGTAACTTGGTCCTGTCAAATAAAATGTAGCAAACTGATATGAAGTATAATTTTTGGTTATTAGTTGTTCCAAGTGTTTCAAAAGCTTTAAAACCATTTTTGAAAGTGTACTTGCATGTTTGAAATAATAATAGCATTATTATTTGTGATGGTTAGTTTTACATGTCAGCCTTATTGGTCTAAGGGGTACTCAGTTAATAAAACATTTCTGAGTATGTCTGTGAGGACCGGAGAAAATCAGCATTTGAACTGGACTGAATAAAAAAGATTTGGCCTGACCATGGTGGGCGAGCATCATCCAGTCTGTTGAGGGCACAAATAGAGCAAAAACTCCAGGAAGGGCAGATTCTTTCTTTCTCTCTCCTAGAGTTGAGACAGCCATCTTTTCCTGCCCTGTGACATTGTAGTTCCAGGTCTCAAGCCTTTGGCCTCACCTGTTTCCCTGGTTCTCACGTTTTTGAACTCGGACTGAATTATACAACTCACTTTCCTGGTTTCCAGCTTGCAGGTAGCATGTGGTGTGGGACCTCTTAGCATCTCTGAGTGTGTGAGCCAATCCCTATAATAAATGTTTGGAGTCTGTTTCTCTGGGGAACCCTGACAAATACACCATTCTGTAAACACAGGAAAGAAAAGATCCATTTCTGAGTCCTTCGATTTGTTAACTTAAAGATCTTTCCTTTCAGTTTTTGTTCGTTTGCTCCACATCCATTCTGCATGTAATGTTTAATTTTTCCTGTGCATGTTTGAAAATAGTTGTTGAGCACGTTTGTTGTGAACTTCTCTCTCTTTTTTGGCTTGTGTTCACATATCTGTTGGGAAAGAAGCAGGATCATGCATCTTGCAGGTAATGAGCTTCTTTTAGCTTCCTCAGCTCTGTCGCTTTCTCATTAAGGATCTGCTTCCAGGCGTTCCTGCCCTTGCAGGAATAGTGGTGAAAAGAGAAAAGGCAGATGAAACATGAGCTTAACCTAGTCTAATTGTGGAGACAGAACTCATGCTGTGATTATAGAGTTTCCAGAGAAACACAAAAGGCTGTGTTTTCTTATAAAGGGTGTACTCTAGAAAATAGCGCATGCAATAAATTGTCCATAAAGGTTACCCGGGGAGGAGGGTGAACATCTGTATGATTTTTTTTAATTATTATTCAAAAGCTTTATCTGGTTTCAATTAACTGCACTGTTGAAGTCTTCCCCCCAATACACACCCCTCTTTAAACACCTGGCCCAGCTAATATTGGTGGTGTGATCCCTGCTGAAGTGTTGAAATTTCAGTGTCTCTGGCCTAATCTCAGACGGCACAGTGCCTGCATGCCTGAAGTTAGCATGATACGCTCCATTTAAGATGTATTTGACAATCAAATAAGTTTGTATTAGCCAGAGTGTTGCAATCCCTAATCATTTTGCCAAAAATAAGTTAGCTGTTATGTTTTACAACATATGAAGTGTGATAATAAGAAACTTGTGTTTCCATCTCTTATGTTATTTTTACTGGAATATTTGACTCCCATAAGATTTTTGAGGACATATGTGTAGCTTAGTAGCTAGTTTATTTGGTTTTATTTTGGTTCAGTTCTTTATAATATTTTTGTAACTAATGATAGGAAACTATGGTCATAAAATCATTTTAAGAGACTTACTGTATATTTTACACATAATGTCTGACCTATTTTTTAATATACTGAAGGAAATAATTGACCCACTCTTAAAAATCTCGTATTAAAAATTTTGTTTCTTTAAGCAAATTTGGTAGAATTATATCTGTATATAATTTCTATATATAGAAATTATAATTAAAGAATTATATAAGTCTTCATATATTTTGACATGAATGTCCAGAATAAAGAATTTTTAAAAGAAACTTGAGAAAATAGATGTTGGAAGATTGTTCAATAGCACTGTCATGATTCAAAATAATAAACACAATTTCAGATTCAGTTCAGTCGCTCAGTCATGTCCAACTCTTTGCAACCCCATGAATCGCAGCATGCCAGGCCTCCCTGTCCATCACCAACTCCCGGAGTTCACTCAGATTCATGTCCATTGAGTCAGTGATGCCATCCAACCATCTCATCCTCTGTCGTCCCCTTCTCCTCCTGCCCCCAATCCCTCCCAGAATCAAAGTCTTTTCCAATGAATTAGTAGGATTTTTAGAGACAGTCTAGTCCCATCTTTAATTTTATAGGTAGAAATGGAGAGAAAAGTGCCTTGCCAGGATTCAGCCTTGGCTCTATCTTAATCTAGGGGTAAGATATGATTACAATAACTGTAGATATGTTGTTGTTGTTTAGTCACTAAGTCATGTCCAACTCTTTTGTGGCCCCATGGACTGTAGCCTACCAGGCTCCTCTGTCCATGGGATTTCCCAGGCAAGAATACTGGAGTGGGTTACCATTTCCTTCTCCAGGGGATTTTCCTGATCCAAGGATTAAATCCATGTCTCTTGCATTAGCAAGCAGATTCTTACTACTCAGCCACCAGAGAAGCCCAGGTGTGGGTATAAAGAAAATCTAAAGAAGATATTGATGGTTCTCTAAATCTTTGGATGGTGGCAGAGCCTCCAGATAGTATGGAATGTTCCTGGAGTGTGCACAACCAGTTCTATGCAACTCATTACATTGTAGCTCATGGAGTAGTAGATTAGACCCCATGAATGAAAAAGAAAAAAGTATTGTTTGCTCAGTCCTATCTGACTCTTTGTAACCCCATTGATTGTAGCTCACCAGGCTCCTCTGTCCATTCTCCAGGCAAGAATCCTGGAGTGGAGTGCCACATCTTCCTCTAGGGTATCTCAACCCCAAGGATTGAACCCCAGTCTCCTGCATTGCAGGCAGATTCTTTACCATATGAACCACATGAATACTGCTCTATCAATGTGGGGCAGAAGGGGTGACATGGTAAAAATGTGATCATCTCACTATCTAGAACTTTCCTTTAAATCAGTCTTCTGTATATTCAAAATGTACCATCTGATTCTTCCAAAAATTGCATAAAGTTCAAGGTTGAGAGTTGAAAGCCCCCAATTCTTAACTGGGCACTAAGTCATAAAGTGAAATTCAAGTAATTTAGCTTTTATTTTCCTCTAACAATTTATATGGCATTTAATGATAACACTTCCCCCCTTTCCAAGAGTACCAGATCCTTCAAAATTTAAATTTTTATATTATTTGGCCTTCCTTGGGGAAAATGCACAATACCATAGAGCTTCCTTTGTCTATCTGGTGGGCAAAAAATACCTTCTGTCTAAATGAAATTTCCAGATTACTTAAACTTACTCTTTAAAGCCCTAGACTATTTTATCCATTTGGGTAAAAACTTGTCTAAAACATATTTTTAATTTATCTGCATTCTTCAACAATGTATGTTGCTTATAGAAGAACTTTTCCCTAATGATTCAAGGACATCATTTTGATACTATTATACAGTAAAATACAGTTAAAGGGATTTTGCCCACGTCCTGAAATTTCTTAGATGACAATGCTTTTTTAAAAAAGAATTCTCATGTCTGTTTATTTTATAGTTATTCTATCTCCTCTGTCAGTGTTAAGTACCATTTCTCCTCCCTACTTATACTTTGTTGCTACTGATTTGCTACAAATAGAGAAAACAGATAATCATAGAATTTCTTTTCAAGTAAAAAATGGACACACCTTAAATGAAGATATAAGAGTAAAACTGGCAAAATTAAGTACATGGATTTTGACATTTCTTAGAGAAATAATAGCTTACTTTCTTTGGTTTATTATGAGCATCCCCGTGATGTATGTAGATAATCAAAATTTTAGTATTTTAGCGAGATACTCAAAACACACCACAAGTACAACTAAGAAACTTGAAAAACTTTACCAAAAGAGTTAAAATAGCATGTTGGATCAATTCATCTGTGTGTTGAATCAGAAGTACATCTCATCTACGCTAGGAAAAAATAAATTCAAATACTCTGAAAGAAATGAGGTCATTTAGCTTGTGATATACTTACACTATTCTGGTGAACCTGCTTATCTGCAGAGTTAGACATGCTCGTGAGAAACATTTATATGATTACACTAAGTTGTGTTCAACAGTCAAGATAATCCAGAGGTGGGGGAAAAGTAGGAGATACTTCATTTCTCAAAGTAACTGTTGTCAAGAGTCCTGTCCCTAGATTAATTGATAAGAAGCAGAAGGCAAAATAAAGTATGAGGCTCTGAGTGTTTTGAAAGGAGGTGACTTCTAACTGAGAAGATCAGACAAAAGCATCATTGAAGAGCAGGTGTTTGAGCAGAGGAAGGATGAGTCAGTATTTAGAAATAGAATTTGATGGGGATTTTTTTGGGCAAGGTGGGAGTTGCTATCTATTCTAAACAGTAGGAAATGTATGGGGGAAAAAAGAGACAGAGAGAGAGAAATGGTTTTTATCCCTGGGCACTGTAAGGGAAGCAGCAGAGTGTGCATAAAGGGAGCAGTGGGGCGGGAGAGCCTAGGCCGATAGAGTGTGAGTGCAAGAGACTCTGGACTCTATTTTCTGGACAGCATGGAGCCACTGAAGGACCTGTGATAATAATAGTCATGCACTGGGTAAATTAACTTCTCAGTGAAAAGGAAATGAAATGGAGAGAGAGTATAGAATCAAAAGTAAACAACCAAGTAAATAGGCAAGTTGGCTAGTTCAGATGAGAAATAATGAAGACAATAGACAGGATTCACCCAGGGACATTGTTAAAGATGGAAAAGAAACAGTTCATAGATGTGTATTAGGAAAATGGCTTAATTTGATGGAAAGGAGGATGGAGAGGAGGAAGCAGAGAAAAAAGCAAAATTTATAATAATTTTCCAGACAGTTGGCTGCAATCCATTAGTGGGTCGTGAATTCACTTCAGTGGGTTGGAGCCTGTGGATTAGTCAAGATACGGTATACTCTGCCTTGGTAACATAGTGTCAGTGGCTTTTAACAATAAAGATTGTTTATCACTCTTTGAGGATAGGCTGCCCTCGTGTAATTCTCTCCATGCACTCTTATTCCAGAGCCCAGGTTGATGAAATAGCTTCTCATGGCAGAGAATAAAGAGGAAATTGTGAGCCACACTTTGCATTTTAAAACCTCTGCCTGGAAGTGACATTTGTCACTCCTCATACTACACTGGACAGAGAAGGTCACATGAACAAGTCTGCCAGCAGGGAGGCCATGGATTACAGTCCTCTTCAGAAAAGGGAAACATATGTTTGTAAACAATAAAACAGCATTTAAAAATAATAAAAGTAAAATAAAGCAAAATAAAATAGAATGGAAAATATTAATTTTATTGTTATAAAGGTATGTATTGTGGAATGTTTTTTGAGTGTGTCTCTTTATGAGTATGTGTTGAAATCCTAGGTTACAATATAGAATGTGTATCTTATTGTGGGTCAAGGTAAGGAACTTGAAGGTCATTAACCTCGACTAGGGTATGCCACAGAAGTGAAGAAAAGAGAAAGGAGAATGTCTTGAAAGGCATAGGTGTGTGGTAGATTAAAGACGATCACAGATTCTTTGCCATTCCTTTCTCAGGAGGTGAGTCTCCTTCCCTTCCCCTTTGAATTTGAGCTGGGTATGTGATCTGGTTTCACCAATAGGATACAGAGGAGATGACGTCCTGGTACTTCCAAGCCCAGGCCTTAAGGGGACTGGGAGCTTCCACTTTGTCCCTCTTGGAAGCCAAATGCCAAATTAGAGTTTAGCAACCTTGAGACCACCAAACTATGAGGAGGCCCAGGCTGGCCACCCAGAAGGGGATCATGAGGCCCCAGAAGTGAGTGAAACCTTCTTAAACTTTCCATCTGCTATGGGAAGCAGCCAAGTAAGTGACCCAAGTCTATGCCATGTGGAGCCAAAGTCTAGCTGAGCACTGTTTGAATTCCTGACCCACAGAATCAGAAACAATACATTTGAGGATGGTGTGTTAGGTAGGAGTAGATAACTGGGATAAGGTAAAGAAGTTGAGTGTACTACAGTTGAACAGAAGGAAAATTTAAAGCTTCTGGTATTGGTAATCAGAAAGTCATTGATAACCTAGAAGAGAACATTTTTAGTGAAATAATGGGAGAAGGAGGTTGAAGAAAGTTAGGTGCTCCAGGAATTGGCCAGTGAAGTGGAGAAGATAAGATGATAACTTAAGGAACAAGTTGGTCTAGGAAACATCTTTTCCCTGTAAGTGGGAGAGAATTTAGCATCTGCTGGCGGGAATAGCCCATGCAGAGAGAGAGATGTTGAAAATGAAATAGAAATGTTTATTGGAACAGATTTCCTCCTCTTTGTCCTTTAAGCCTACACACTTGAATACTTGGATTTTTCTCAATCTTCATGTCCTTGCAAAAGGGTTTTTGTGCCTTGTGCTTGATTCTTCATATGAGCCCAGAAACTTGAAAAAGTTAAAAATTGAAGTTATTATCATTACTAATACAGTTTATCCAACATTCATTTGAAATTTACAAAACATGTTCACATGTAGCAAAGTTATTAACAACCTAATCTTTTCCCATTTTACAGATAAGGAGAACAAAGTTCCAAGGAGTTATGTCTTATCTATATGTTAGTTAGCTAGTAAATGGCAAAACTAGGACTTTATATTCTGTTCTCTAGCTTTCCTATCGTTGGCCTTCACGTGAGTTAGTTAGGAAAGTTATGATTATAAATAATTAGAGCAAGTTGCTTTGACAAACCATCAAAACCTATTTGACCTAAACTTAAGATTTCAACTGGTAATTATTTAAGACTTGAGTTCTTCAAATACGCAAGGAGAGTTTTAGTGGGAAGTGGGTGAATGCTTTTGAGGGAAGTAAGAGAGAACTGGGAGAAACAAGAACATGGCTGAATGTCTGGATCATGGAAGATCAAGGGAGTTGGTACTGAGGCACAGGCAAGGGCAGAAATTAAACTCCAAAGACAGTGAAGCAGAAACCTAGAATTGAGCTGGGGCAAAAGGAAGGATAGAATATGAAGGGAATTGGAAGATTCTGCAGACACAGTGACAGTAGTTCTACACTTGTGTCTGCATGACCCATTAGTGAACCCTGGTGCAAGAAAACCACAGGGGTCAGGCAGTCAGCAACCACTCTGGCTTGTGAAAGACTCTCATAAATCCCCTATTCTAGGGAAGGTTTGTGCAGACTATGATGAAATGCTATTTTTCTAATCATGTATGTATATTTTAAATACATATTTTTTGTCTGTTTATGTGGGCACACACACACGTTGTCTTTTCTGAATTACCCACAGACTGCTTTGTTGAAAACTAGACACATGGAAAGTTTCAGCTTCAGCCATTTTTTCAGTTATCTGCATATGAAAAAAAAAAAAGATCCTGAAATTGCTTTCAAAGTGGAAAAATTGTGTGGGCTTTTTTCATCTTTTCATAACTCAAAAACTATTTAATATATTTTTCTCAAACTTAAAAAAATAAAATCACCTTTGGGCTGAAACCAAGCATGGAAAATTTCACCACAAAGGGCTAATTTTTTGGAAAGCTGCAAGAAAGTGAAAACAGGAGTTTATAATAAAACATTCTTCATGCATGTTAATACTTAGTACTTTATCTAATGCATTTCATCTGAGAATTTCTGAACACTTCAGATTTAAAAATTGAGCCATTTTAGTATTTGTGGTCCATGATAGACTATCAGATATGGGAAATTCTCTGCATCCTCTTAAAAGTTCAGTATATATTAGGAGTTAGTAAGATATGTTTACTATCTCACTACAGAGAGGGCAGATGAAGTGAAGTGGCTACTAGCCAGAGAAAGCCTTACATTTACTGCTTAAACACATTTTATCACCACCTCTTCCTGGGGCTTCCCAGGTGGCTCAGTGGTAAAGAATTGGCCTGCCAATGCAGGAGAGTCAGGAGATACAATTTTGATCCCTGGATTGGGAAGATCCTCTGGAGGAGGAAATGGCAACCCACTGCAGTATTCTTACCTGGAAAATTCCATGGAGAGAGGAGCCTGGCTGCTACAGTCCATAGAGTTTAGAGTCTGATGCTTCTGAGCAACTAGCACTCTTCTTGGTCCAGGAGTAGTTGTGAGTAGAATATATTTGATGACATAAGGCTTTAGATTCATCTACCTGAGCCAGTAGTTCTCAAAGCAGTATCACATCATCAGGGATCGGATAAAAATGCAAATTATTCGGCACCACTTAAGAATCTTAAACTCTAGGCCTGGGACCCACCAATTGGTGTTTTTAACAAGTACTCAAGGTGATTCTGGGGTTTCCCTGGTAGCTCAGATGATAAAGAATCTGCCTACAGTGCAGGAGACTTGGCTTCAATCCTTGGGTCAGGAAGATCCTGTGGAGAAGGAAATGGCTACCACTCCAGTATTCTTGCCTGGACAATCCCATGGACAGAGGAACCTGGTGGGCTGCAGTCCTTGGGTCACAAACAGTGGGACACGACTAAGCACACGCGCACGCAGGTGATTCTGCTGCATGCTCTAGTTTGAGAACTAGAACTTTCTCCAGAAGGTTGGAATGCAGAATGTTCAAGATGTTATGGACAATTGAATCTGTCCTTGGTCTTTTCATGATGTGTCATCTCTGCCTTTTCATATCATTCCTTGGAAGCAAGAGGAATATTTATCAAGTTATCCAAAAGAAACATCTTCTTTTCCATATTTCACGTGTTCTAGTTCTTTGCACCTAGGATCTTATCCACAGGTACAGCTAGTCCCCTTAAGTAAAGGTGTTGATACAGGGAAACAGCATTACCAAGACAGATTTTCTCATTTCAGTGATTCAGGCCTGGGATGGGACTATATTTCATTCTCATTTCTTTGAAGTCTTGTTCCAAGATTTAAGCAGCAAGGTGGCAGAAGTCTGTCAGTGGATGCTGATTTAAGCCCTCCTTTTCTGTGTGTAAGTTCTCAGTCATATGCTTCGCAGAGACTTTCTGCATTCCAGCAAACTCCACTGTCTATATTTTTATATGTTTAGGCAATGAAGTAATTATATATGTGGCACTGTAACAAGTTTTGAGAATATTCTCCTAGTGACAGAAGAGGACCTTTATCTAGTCATGGTGCCCCAGCTTGTACGGGTGAAACCTAAGCATAGCCTGGGAGGGATGTTTAAGCAGTTTAAGGTATATTCTTCAGTTGCAGTCCGTTTTCGTAGAAATGTGAATATTATCATCTAAACTAATATTAATGAAAAGGAAAAAGAGACATCTTTTAAAATTGATCACTTAAAAGTTTTATTATGAAAAATTTCAAATGAAAAAAATGTATAATAAATATCCAGATAGCCATTATCTGAAGTAACATAGCTACTAATATTTTCTCTTTACCTATTTTTTTTCTTCAGATATTTTCAGATAAATTAAAGCCCTCATATCTCACCCTTAAAAACTTCACTGTGCCATTTTTTAAGAAGGATTTTTTTTCTTATATAACTACCATGTCATCACACCTAACAAAATTAATGGTATTATCTAATATAGTTCATATTCAGATTTTCTTAGTCCCCAGAATGTTGTTTTACAGTTGGTTTGTGAGTCCTTTCTTTAAATTAAAGGCTTTTCTTTCCAATCATAAAAGTTAATATATTTTTCAATTTCAGGAAGGTAAGGAAAAAGTTTTTTTTTAAAGTGTACTGTTATTTATTAGGATGTATTTAAGATATCTAATTCCCTTGTAGATATTTAGTATAATTAAATATTAAATTATTATTAGCCATTTTACTATAATTATTATTTATTATATTACTATAATTATAATTTAAGGACCTTACTTCTTTCAACAACTCTTGAAGGAGGCTGTTCTTTTCCCATTTTATACATGAGGAAACTGAGACTTAGAGGGACAGAAGTAACTTGTTCAAGGTTAGACAGCTTATTGGGGATGTGCTAGAATTTGAACCCACATTTGTTCTCAGCCACTAACTAGTCTTATTATTAAAAAAGAATTTGTGGACATCAGGAAAAAGAATAGCAGCTTCTCAGATAAAGGTACAAAGGACATGTACAGATAGTTCACTGAGGAAGAGTTAGAATAAAGTCTCTCCAGAAAGGTGTACTTAGCACAATGTGTGACACAGTGCTAATAAACTAGTGTATGGTAGTAGTTAATAGTGACCCTATTGACTATGGTAGTACTTGATGTTTGATGAATGTACCTGTTATCGAAATGAGTTGCTGCTATTACAGTATTTTAAAGAAAAAGTTCAGTGTTGTGTGTGTCTACCTCTGTATGCATTTTTAGAAAGTCTGAACAGGTAAATACCATGTGGCTTACAGTGGTTGTCTCTGGGGGAGGTAGAAGTAAGGGTGTATAGGAAGTGGTGACTATATTATTTCTACTTTTTACAATGATCATGTGTTACCAGAAAAAAATAATTCCTATGAAAAGTGTTCATAGCCTTTGAGCCTACTAATTCTTTTCTTTGGAATGTATATTAAGAAACTAATCTCAAAAGTAAAGAACACATTCATGTACAAATATTATTTATTGTATCAAAAATTGTAAACATCCTAATGTCTAACTATGAGGGAAAGTTTGAATATGGAATGTGCAATTATTAAAAGTATATTTTCAAAAGACATTCTAAGACATGAAAGATAATTGTAGAATATTAAGGATGCCATAATAATAAAGAGAATATAGAGCACAACTATATATCAAGAGATAACATTCATTTAAAAGCTTGAAAATAAAATGAATACAGAGGTTGTGTTTGAATGTTGTGTTTTGGAGTGATTTTCACCCTTAAAATTTTATTTTAATGGCACATATTTTTGTAATAATTTAATGGTTATATGTTTTCTTTCCTTTTTAAAAAAGCAGTTTGATTTTATGACTTCATAACAGAAAGTTGGTTCAGAGAGGTAAAGTTTTTGGTAACTTGTTCCACAGCAAGAGATAACAATCACAGGGGGAAAGAAAGGGTAGCATCAACTTCATGGTTTCTCTGCAGGAAAACCTACCCCTGAAACCAATAGCAGCTCACAGTCAGTAGCAGCATCTCAATAGCAGCCGTCCTAGCTTTTTAACTCATCCTATTCCATTCAGTTTGAGCAAACTCCAGGAGTGGTGATGGACAGGGAAGCCTGGCATGCTGCAGTCCTGGAGTCATAAAGAGTCAGACACAACTGAGCGACTGAACTGAGCTGAACTGAACTCCACTCAATTATTTAAGCTTTTTCCATTCCTTGCAATTTTTTTGTTGTTGTTGTTGTTAATAAACTCTGTCTTCTCCCCCTTCACAAAATAATTTGGGTTGTGGATCGGTGTATATCTTGTTAGCTTGCCTCATGGTTGTATTAATTTTTGAATGTGATAACAAAATCACAGGTTGGGATCAGCATCATCGTTCAATCCTGCTGCTAGGGTGAAGCGGACCTATTTCAAATCTCATCAGACTGTAAGTTTCATAATGGCTAAGACTTTAAGAGGCCCTAGAGTGTGAGCGAGCAAGTGGCACATGCTAAGTCAAAGTTGTTGTCTTTGTGAATAACTTGGCAGTTGGATGGATATAGGTCTGAAAAGCTTAGCTTGTGCCTTGCTATGTTCAGACCTTATTATGCCAGTGAACTGGATGTTCACAGAATAGATTCTGAGCCCCAGTGGATGGAGGGTAATAGTCAGTGAAGAGATAACATAGAAGAAAGTGGAAACAGACGAGCAAAATTCTGTGAAATTGTTTTTTTGTGGCTATTGTTTATTCCAGCCAGAAGATTCTTTGCAAGTCTGTCAGTTTGTAGAGATGAGAACTATGAATGTGAAGGTTAAGAAAGGAAAAGACTCTTTAATATGGTTTCCCTGTGTGCATGAGGCTGGTCTACCCTCCCTTCTTGCTGTTATGGAAAATCTGTGAACAATATGCAATGTAGGCCTCAAAAAATTCCCTGAAGTGGAAAAAGCCTAGCAGGCACTAAATGAAAGATGCTTCACAAGGACGAAATGTGGTTGCTTTGAGATCTGAGGATCCGAGCCAGTTCAGACCAATTGTGTTTGGTTGGGAAGAAGCTAGATTTTATCAGGTATCAGGGAGATATACTGACAAATGGATGAAGACTGAAGGCTAGCATTGTTTCTAACAACCTGTTCCTTGGAAACCAGACAGTAAATAATTTCCCATTGTCGGTCTAAGAGACCAGAGGAAACAACACACGAATGAAGTCTGTAGACAGTCCAGAAACTTCACTGCAACCAATAACTATATCTCCTCACCCACATAGTTGTGGGCGCTTCTGTGTAAGTCAAGCTGAGTGTTAGAGAGTCAACCTTTTCCTCTTTCATAACTTGCTAACCTCAGAAAAGTGCTAAGGATTTTCTAGTGCCTACTGCAGAGGGCAGTCATGTCATATGAATGCTGATTGACATGGATTCAGAAGTGATTTCATAAAATCTTGGGGCTGATTCTGATCAGATGCCAGGGGAATTCTCAAGGTCCTCTGAGGGAGGTGGCCTCAATTTGTCCCCTTCTGCCCTGTACATACCTAGTACTCCCTCCTATTATTATCTCGTATTAATAACTCATATGTCCACTTCCTTTCTGTTTTTCCTACCACACCTAACAGATGGCTTCTGTCCACCATTTCAAGTCATCTCAATGCAGACTTCTTTGTGAACTCTTCTGTGATTCTTCCCAGTCATTGTTACTGTCCTTCCTTTATAACCCTTTTTCTCAAAATTCTTGTGTATTCCAACTTGCATTATAGGTATTACATATTTATATGATTCTCCCTATTAGATTTTTGAGCTTATTTTTTAAATTGAGGTATAACCTTCACATAGTAACTTTTTTTCTCTCGCTGCTTCAATCTGGCTGTTCTTTCCTATTTTCTAGTTCAGTAACCTTCCCTTCATCTATAAATATACTTATTTTAAATCCATCTGTTGAATTCTCAGTTTCATTCATTCTATTTTTTGCTTATAGAATTTCCATTTTATTGTTTTCATAGTTACCATTTCCTAAAATGCTACATCTTGTCACTTAATTTTGTGATCATGTTATTCACGGTTATTTTGAAGTTCATGTCTGACTTTCTCCTTTGAACTGTCAATAGTATTTTAAAGTACAGTTTTATTCTTAAAAAGTAAAAATTCAGAGATGACATATTTGAAATTAAAATAAATGAAAACTGTATCTGATAATTCCATTGTCTAGTGTCTTGTCTTATACATTTCTTTTCTGCTTTCTCCTTCTTTGTTTTCAATTCCATTGTCTTGTTCCTCAATATGTTTGTATGTTAGGGTTCTCCAGAGGAACAGAACCAGTAGAAAATGACTAACTATAAGGAATTGGCTAACACAGTTATGGAGGCTGATAAGTCCTAAAAACTGGAGTCAGTAAACTGGAGACCCAGGAGAGCTGGTGGTGTAAGTTTTGAGTCCAAACACAGGCCAACGCAAGACCCAGGAAGAGCCAGTATTTCAGTTGGATTCCAAAGACAGGAAAAAAACCAGTGTCCCAGCTCAAAGACAGTCAGCAAGCCGAAGGAATTCTCTCTTACTCAACCTCTATTTTCCTCAGACCTTCAACTGATGGGGTGAGGCCCACTAACATTGGGGAGGACAGTCTGCTTTACTAGATCTTACTGACACAAATGTTAATCTCATCCAAAACACCCTAGACAAACCCAGAATATGTCTGACCAAATACCTGCTAACCCCATGACACAGACAAGTTGACACTGAAATAAACCATCACTGCTTTCTTCAGTTGAATACCTAACTATATTGATATATGAAAAATTATTAAGACAATATGAGGCTTCTGTCTTCCTCCAGAGAGGATTTATTTTTGCTTTTGACTGGCAGTTATAGTCAGGCTTCCCAGGTGGCACTAGAGGTAAAGAATCCGCCTGCCAATGCAGGAGACTCAAGAGTTGTGGGTTTGATCCCTGACTTAGGAAGATCCCCTGTAGGAGGGCTGGCACCCCGCTCCAGTGTACTTGCCTGGAGAATCCCATAGATAGAGGAGCCTGGCAGGCTGTGGCCCATAGAGTCACAAAGAGACTGAAGTGACTTAGCACAGCAGTTATAATGAGGATCAGTCACTTTAATATGATGAGGAATGGGGCTGAATCAGGGCTATCTTTGTGAGGCCTGGTACACTACTGCTTGTAAGGGGTAGCCAATTAGTAGTTTCCACTGAGAGCCCAGCATGCCTTCTCTTTAATGGGCACAAATGCCCAAGTTTTGACCCTTGAGCCACAGAAGATTTCCAGAAACTCTTCCATTTCTTGGCCATATAGCCATTGCCTGCAAATTGGTAAATGACTAAAAAGAACTCTTTCAACACACTTCTCAGAGTTTCCTTTGTCTCTAGAATTTTGGCCCTCCAGGTCTCTTTTGCCTTTGATATTTCCAAAGACACTTTAAAAAAAAAAAAAACTAAGCAACTTTTTCCAGCTTTTCTAATTGTTCTTGGCAGGCAGGTGGCTCTGCAGTAGGCTAGGGTGCCATCCCCCAACCCCATCACCGCCATTACTGCTTCTGCCTAGCTTCCCATTCTCCAGCCTTTGCCTTGAGAAGTATGCCATTTCGAGTTCTTTGTTCTTCGTGTGACCTGTTTTTTTTCTGGACAGTTTTGGAATCTTCACTCTATCCACATTATTATGTTTTGTGATGACATTCCTTGGGCTGTTTATCCTTTTTAATCTGGAAACTGGCATTCTTACATCCTGAAAACTTTTCTCGTATTTTTTTCCTGCTTGTTTTCTAATTGTTCACATGTTAAACCTTCAGAAAAGATTCTGATGATGGATTTCATTTTCCGTTGTTAATCTTTCACTCTTTTAAAGTTCTATGTGATGAGAAATGGATAACTTCCCAGCCTTATCTTGGAATCCATCTAATTAAACTTTTGATTTCAGCCTTCTTACAGATAATTTCTTGTTCCTTGCTCCCTTTTTGTGGAGTCTTTTTTGACTTTGTGAGTATTTCTCTCTCTCCCTGAGGAAAGCAAATTTTGGGGGGTTTGCTGTATCATGCATTGTCTCTATTCATTCTGAATTTATCACTTTTTGCTTATGTTGATCTATAATAGAAGCTTCCTCAAGTGTCTGACATTCCTTTGTTATCTGTTCACATTTAGGAATGAAGCACCAGAAATCCTAGGAGGTTTGTGTGGGTGTGGGCCTTGTCAACTAAGCAGCTTCACAGCAGCGTGATGGGATAGGTGTCCTGCCTTTTTTTTTTTTTTTTGTGTTATTTCCCAGTGTCACTATCATTGCGTTCTTTCTCGAGAGCCCTTCAGTTTCTCCCCTAGTCTTCAAATCTCCTGCCTGAAAGCATCATCATTGAAGTGAGACAGTGTGAGAGGCTGGTAAAAGTGTCAGCGTTCATGTTGGGCTTTCTCTCAGACCTCCTTTCCATGAACAGCCCTTTCCTCTGCCTTTCCCTACGCCTGGAAACCTCTCTCCTTCAACTTGTGTACAGAATGAACCTCCAGCCCTGAACTGTGGCTGGGGAGGGGAGTTGCTCGTGGGTATTGGATGAGGCAGTGGACCTGGGGGCGCTGTCCCTCGGCCTTCCATTTGTTCAGCGTGCTGTGTCCTTGCACTGTTATTGAGTACCTGGTGGGGACTTAAGGCTCCCATAAACCAGGAAAGAAGCCCTGCCCTCTTGGAGGTCACAGTCTGCCAAGGGGAGATGATAATGAACATAGAAATTATTATGTTCAAAGGTGAGAGAGACGACCTTGATAAAAAGAGTGCAGCAAGATAAAGGAATTAGAAGTGCCATGGCTGGGGGATAGAGGGCAGTGGTGGACTGTGCTTCATTTTTTATAACCTTGTGTGGAAATAATTTCAACCTTACAGAAGAGTTACAAGAATAAGAATAGTACATAGAATGCTATATACACTTTATCCTGTCTTACTGTTATTATTTTACCTATTTTCTTTGTTATTTGCTGTCCCTCTCCTGTCCCCCTACACACACACACACACACACATGAGGGGAATGGGGAGAGTAGTGTATGTGTGTTGTGTGTGCATCTGTGTACATATATATAATGTATGTATATCTCTGAACTAGTTGAGAGTTAGTTAAATATATTATGGCCCTTTGAAGTGAGTGATTTTTTTTTTTAAGCTGGTGACTAAAATTTGAACTTGGTAACAGAGTATGTGATTTCTATTTTCATCATGCAGTATTTTCAGATACCATGGGGCATTTTTAATTGATAAATTAGTGATATTTGGATGTCAGGTACAGCATAATAAAGCTGGCAGGAATGTGTAAAGGCTTAGGAATGCAGGCTGGTAGGGGTGGTAAGGCCTTCCCAGAGGCACTTGGCCTTTGTGTTCTGCAAGAGCGGAGGCCTTAGAAGTGCAGTGAGGCTGAGGTGAGACTCAGGAGCCAGAGTAGGGAGCTACTAACCCTAGGAGGTACTTTGGCTACACGAGGAGGGCTGGTCCGCTTGAGGAGCTGGTGTGTCTGGGTGACAATGGGAGCCGGAGCACCCCCTTCAGAGACCTGTGAGGGAAAAGGTAAGATAGGTACATTTCTGATACATTGTTATTTTTTCCTGAATTGAAAGGAGGACAGATTCTTACTTATTTTATGATCAAAGCTGATATTGGGGTTATGGACTTCCTTCAGTTATTTGGGCCTAACCTTTTGCTGTGAGTTAACAGCTTGTTTTCCCAAGTTTTAATCTCTATCTCACGGGGTCTTAGCTTCCCCAGCTGTTGGATCTGCCTGCTGCCAGATAAAATGGGACGTGCTTTGCCATGATCCATGCCTTTCTTTTGACTTCTGCGAAGCTCGGAGGGTTTCCTGAGGCAGCTTCTGTGGCAGAAAGCCCTTGTTTTCTGGTGCTTTGTGCTGCCCCAGCGTGTGCCCCGCCGTGGGGTCTTCCCTAGTCTGAAACCCTGTGGTGGAAACTATTGCCTTGTCTTCATACAAGCACACAGTGGTATTTTAGTGTATGGAACTGAAGTGTACAGGTTTCACAGCATATTTCATCAAGTTAAATGGGGAAGAATCTTTTTTACTGATCTCCCTGGCTGACCCCAAGTTCTTGTCATCAGCACTTTGCTTATGCAGGTATTCAGTGAATGTTTGTCAAATAATTTCTCTTTCCACGGCCCTTTTCAAAGGTTCCTAGGCCATGATGAAGAAGAGGTTTCTTGTGCCCATTTTATATTTCTCACGTACTTTTATTTCCACTAGCCTTCTGTCTAGTGTGTGTTTCTGTAATCTCTCTCCCATTAGACTTAAGTCCTCTAAAACAGAGACTCTTGTCTTGTTCACTGTTTTGTCTTCAGCTCCCACCACGGCATCTGGTATATCGTAGGTGCCGATCTGTCTTTAATGAATGAACAAATGAACACGCCAGAAAACAATCAATAAACCCAACAAATGACTCCTCCCTCTCCAGTGGGTCAAGCTTTTAAAGACTGGAGTTTCTAACTTAGAAAAGCCCCAACTCCATTGTCAAGTAATTCAGAATTTTACTTCCTGACCTGCATAGGGTATTCCAACTCCAAGCTTAAGGAATTGCCAAGTAAGATTTTTGGTCAGCAAAGCCATTCTTTCAGATCCTGTGTAGCTTTGCTGTTATTAACCAAGAGAAAGCTGATGTTGCCAGAGGCCACCGTGGTGTTGTGAGAATATCAGAGCTGTAGACGTGAGGGTGACTTTGCTATTGTCACCATTCACTGAATTCTGGGGCTACCTGGGAAACACTGTTCAGTTCAGAATAACAGGGGCTCTGTGATAGATTGCTGGACTTCAGAGCACTTGAGCATTATTAGTTTTCTGTTTGAGTTCTTAGTTATTCTGAATCTGAAAGACTCAAAAGGAAGTAGATTCCAAGAGATTTTAAGCTGAGGAGGATAACGTTTTACATTCAAAATAAAATAAATCTGAAGTGTATAAAATGACAAAAGCTTGAAAAGCATGCATTGTAGGAAGATTTTGAAGCTATGTTTCAAATGTGTAAGTGTGAAAGTGAAAGTGAAGTCACTCAGTCGTGTCCTACTCTTTGCGACCCCATGGACTGTAGCCTACAGGGCTCCTCCCTCCATGGGATTCTCCAGGCAAGAGTACTGGAGTGGGGTGCCATTTCCTTCTCACAGATATGCAAGTGTTCCTTGTAATTTGCAGCCCTGAAAGGTAGATTAAAAACATGAAATTACTTTTTTTGATTTTTTTTATATTTGGGTAATTAAAGTGTAGAAAAATCTGTCCTAGAAGATCTGAATATAATTCACATGAATGAAAAATGGTAACAGTGGTCAGTCTCATGAATGTCATCTGTCGATGCAAAACATTGCAGTGGCATAATTTTTTTTCAGTATCAACTTTGAAGGGTTTTCCTTCTTAGGATTTAGGGTTATTTCTGAAGTTGAATGATTTGGAACACTCGTAAATATTGGCCTATCTCTCAATAATGATAGCAGTTGTTTCAACCACAAAGAGTTACGTCACCAAACAATAATAATTATTAAGAACTTCTTTTGTCTGCAAGTATATGGTGTAATTAATGGATGGCATAGGCTTCCCAGGTGGCTCAGTGGACCAAAGCAGGAGGTGCAGTTTCGATCCTTGGATCAAGAAGATCTCCTGGAGGAGGAAATAATAACCCACTCCAGTATTCTTTCCTGGAAAATTCCATGGACAGAGGAGCCTGGCAGTTTACAGTGCATGGGGTCTCACAGAGTCAGACACAACTTAGCAACTAAACACTAACAACAAGTGCTCTGAAGTTACCGTGCTTGGATTCATCTTTATCACTTTGTAACTAAATCTCAGTTTTCTCATCTATAGAAAAAGAAACTTACTTGATAAGGTTACACATTAAATGAGATTATGTATATAAAATACATTAGCATAGTTCCTAGAAAATAGTAAATTACCATTACTGCTGTTATTCTAAGCACTTTCCTGCTGTGGGATATATTCTTGTCTTACTGGTGTATGAAACTGTTAAGACAGAATATAAAAGATCTCAAAAAACAAGCTCTTGATCATTAAAATAGAATGGAATTTTCAGCTTATCAGCTGCATCACGCTCGCTTGTGCTCAGTCACTGTCATGTCCAGCTCTTTGTGACTCCATTTTTGTTCAGGCAAGAATACTGGAGTGGGTTGCCATTTCCTCCTCCAGGGGATCTTCCTGAGGGATCAAACCTCCATCTCCTGCTTTGGCCAGTGGATTCTTTACCACTGAGCCACCTGAGAAGCCATAAACTGCATACATATGATTCAGTAAGCTGAATAGCCTTATCCTAAGGAGAGGAAAACATGGCCTTTGGGGAGAAGAGATAAACAAGGATTATTCCTGGTCTGTGTTTTGACTACTAGCAACTTTATCTTTGAATGCTGCCTGGTTTTTATTGCATGTTCTCTAACATGTCTTAACGATGTTGGCAGTCATATGAAAGGAAAAGCTGTGTGCTATGTGTTCTTGTTTTCAACTTGTAGGAAGTACCCTGCCATTATCACAGCAGGTGGGCTCAGCTGATAAGCAAATAGGGAAAGTAGCAGTGATGCCATTCTTCTTAAGATGCTGAAGTACCATTTATCATGGCTTCCTTTAGTCATAACAGATAGACATCATTGCTGCACTCCAGAAAAATGGATGCATCTGTCATGATAAGCTATCTGAACGGTATAAGTACATTGAAGGTTTCTTTTTTAGATTTTACTCTGTTTAAAAATAAAATGCCTATTTTATTAAAAAAATCATGCACAAACCACACCTGAACTTCATGCTCCTTACCTTATGGCTATACTTCAAATTGTTTCCTACCTTCCTTTCTGGAAGATCATTAATAATAATAATAAATTTAGGAAAAATAAACATCAAAATACTGTTTCTAGTCCCCCAGACATACCCTGTATAAAAAATCACAGTGTTCATATTTACTTTCCTATGCTAGTCAAGAAAACATGGTTGTGCTTCATTACCAAATGTTGACTCTGTTAGATTTCAAGTGAGAATGTAAAATATATGAAATTGTTTCCTTAGAGTAGAATGAATTGGCCAGCCCAGAAATTATTTCTTTAATAAGACAGTAACATAAGAAAATGTTTTGTCATGTACACAAATTTGGAAACTTTCTCTGCACAGCTGTGTTATAAAATCGAGTATATTTCCTTGACCTCAGTGATTTTTTTTTTTTTGCCAATAAGTTTCTACATGAATATAAGAAATTTTTATTACTATGCCTTACCCTATCACATTTGGACTATAAATTTCATTGAAATTATCATCATGATACGTAGGAAAAGTCTAAGTTTCACCCAACAGGTAATAACTGTTGCTCTCCAAAGGCAAGAGAGGAAAACCAGCCTAGTCAACTAATATTAGCTGTGATAAACAATCCTTGGTCTTCCTATATTTTTAAGAGGCAATGATGCATTCAGAATGCACATTAGAACTTCCTTACTGTTTCGGTACATTCCCATGATTTCATAGTGCACTCTAAATCTCAGCTTGTTATTGGTACAGATCAACCAAATGTAAGCCCATAGTTACTCGTGTATTTTTAGAGTTTTTCTTTGCATGTAGTTTTGTTTAACACGGGTCACAGTAATGGATCGTTTATACAAAGTAATGAATTGCTTCCCGTTTCTGCCAGCTGATTTGATCAGTCCAAAGTTCCTTAGGTGCTGTGGGTTACATAACTAGTATGGAATCTGTATGGTACATGTTTTAGTATGACAGTAACTGTATTAAACATTTATATTCTCTAAATCTTTGAGAACATTTTACTAAACATAAGGAAGCCCGTTATTTTGAAGTGAATAAATTTGAAACTAAAATGAACAATGAGTTACCTTACAGAGTACATTTACCAGACTTCTTGGAGAACAGATTATTTTCATTAGTTGATTATTCTGGCTTACTGTGGATTGGCCGGGGCTGGGGGGCCGGGGAGAGCATTTCTTTCTAACTTTCCAATTTTAAATGTTTGTCATGTGTTTTAGCATATTTTTCTGCTTTTATGAGCAGAGTACAATAGAACACAATTTAGTTTTACTTTCCTGAAGAATTTGTAGCACCTGAAAGGACTAGTTCTGAATACTCTCATCTCTGGTGCCATTATAAATGCAGAAGGTTTAGAGGATTAGGATTAAATGAACTGACCTCACATTATTCCCTAGAATCATTTTTTTTTTAACCAAATCCCTGATAGTAGTTGGTTTGGTTATTTACTAACATGGTTAAACGTTTCTTGGAGGGAAAAATTAGATTGGAGTTGAATTGTTAAATTGTAGTTAGTGGGGATTGCATTATTCAGTGATGTCTAATTTTCAAACAAAATTACCTTTGTGCTTTCAGGATAAAAAGTCCAGAGAACATATGAGCCCCAAGGCTTAGATGTCTCCTTTGAAGCTTGCTAATTCCCTTTTACTCACAATTCCAACCAGTTTATTTCAAAGAATAAACAGAATTAGAACACTCTCATTATTAGCACATGCAGATCTACTTAATGTTCATTATACCATAATATTCCATTAGATAGATATATCATAGTTTATGTAACCAATCGTAATTATGGACTTCCATCTCCAATCTTTTGCTATTCTAAATAATTCTGTTCTCCAGTTTTCCCAGCTGCATTTCATTTCAGTTCAGTCACTCAGTCGTGTCCAACTCTTCACGATTCCATGGACTACAGCACACCAGGCTTCCCTGTCCATCACCAATTCCCAGAATTTACTCAAACTCATGTCCTTTGAGCCGGTGATACCATCCAACCATCTCATCCTCTTTCATCCCCTTCTCCTCTTGCCTTCAGTCTTTCCCAGCATCAGTTCTTTGCATCAGGTAGCCAAAGTATTGGAGTTTCAGCTTCAGCATCAGTCCTTCCAATGAATACTCAGGACTGATTTCCTTTAGGATGGACTGTTTGGATCTCCTTGCTGTCCAAGGGACTCTCAGGAGACTTCTCTAACACCACAGTTCAAAAGCATCAATTCTTCGACTCTCAGCTTTCTTTATAATCCGGTTCTCACATCCATACATGACTACTGGAAAAACCATACCTATGACTGGATGGACCTTTGTTGGCAAAGTAATGTCTCTGCTTTTGAATATGCTGTCTAGGTTGGTCATGGCTTTTCTTCCAAGGAGCAAGCATCTTTTAATTTCATGGCTGCAGTCACCATCTGCAGTGATTTTGGAGCCCAAACAAATAAAGTCTGTCACTGTTTTCATTGTTTCCCCATCTATTTGCCTGCATTTATGTATCAGCTTTTTTTTTCTCCTCCACTGATACCTTTATCATAAATTTAATTCCCATATGTGTTCAGATCTGTTTCTAGACTCATTTCTGTTCCACTGAGCTGTGTGATCCTTTTCTGATCATACAGTTTTAACTATTGTGGCTTCATAATGTGATTGTCAGTAGAGCTGATCTCCCCTCTTTCTCTTCTTTTTAAGAATTCCTAGGTTTGATGTATTTCATTTTCCAGATGAACATTAATATAATTTGTCAAATTTCAAAATAAGGATCATCTTATTTAGTATTTAATTGGGATTGAATGAATTGAATTGATCTGTTAACTTAGTGGGAGAATTTATATCTCCTTTCCCTGGTAGCTCAGAGGTTAAAGTGTGTGCCTGGAATGTGGAAGACCTGGGTTCGATCCCTGAGTTGGGAAGATCTCCCGGAGAAAGAAATGGCAACCCACTCCAGTACTCTTGCCTGGAGAATCCCATGGAGGGAGGAACCTGGTAGGCTACAGTCCATGGGGTCGCAAAGAGTCGGACACGACTGAGCAACTTCACTTGCCATGGAAGAACAAATGTCCCTTTGGATTTTAAAGTTCTCTTTAGATAAGAGTAGTACATTTCTTTTTATGTTGGTGTTTAGCTATTATTTTTATACATGAAATTTTGTTAATGTTTTAAACATAAACCAAAAATAGTCATTTTACCTTCCAATATTTCTGTTGTTCAATCACTGTCATGTCTGACTCTTTTCCACCAATATTTCTAACTCTTACTTTTTTTTTAATCATGAAATTTCATTGATGCAGTACTTCTAGGACACTAGTAAGGATGCAATAGCCAAAGTAATCTTATTAAGATGAAAGTCAAACATACCATCCCTGTTTTCAGAACCCTTCAAAAGCTTTTCGGTGACTCAGAGTGGAAACCAAAGACCTGCTGGACCATCCATCTGCTGCTGCCCCTGTGATTATGACGGTCACAACTGAGCTGCTCTCCTTTCACACACTCTGCTCCAGCTGTACTGCCCTGCCTGCTTCTCTCTTTTTATAAAATGTTTATTTATTTACTTGGCTGCACTGGGTCTTAGTTGTAGCACTCAATATCTTTAGTTGTGGCATGTGGGATTGAGTTCCCTGACCAGGCCCCCTGCGGTGGGAGCACAGAGTCTCTGCCACTGGACCACCGGGAAGTCTGTCTTAAACACCAAATTAGGTTCTTATCTTATGGCCTATGCACTTGCACTTCCTTCTCCCAGAAAACCTCTTTTTCCAAATATCTTCTGCTCATTCTGTAGCTGCCTTTGCATAAATGTCACCTTTCTCTGAAGCCTTCACTAAAATACCTTGTTTAGAGCTACACCCCCACTGCCAACAGTTTCCAGTCTTTTTTCATTATCTTCTGTCTTTCCTACCCCACCATAGGACTTGAAACTTACTAGTATCATCTCTTAATTACTTAATAATTATATTTTTATAAATGAAACTCATATCCATATTCAATGCAGAAAGCCAAATATAGTCAAGGCATTTTTGAAGAACAAGAAAATGGGGTTTTACTTATTCTACCAAATATCAAAATCTAAAGTTTTAGTAAATAAGACATTGTGCTCTGGGCACAGGGTTAGAAAAGTAGGTCAATAGAACAGCTTAGAGAGCCCAGGAAAGGACCTTTCACATACAGGATTTGCTACAAAAGTGTCACAGCAGAAAAGCAGGGGAGGACTGCCTTTGCAGTTAATAGTGCTGTAACAATTGAGTTTCCATATGGAGAAAAATTGTTAGACCCATATTTCACACATAAAAATCAGTTTTAGGTAGATTATGGACTGAAAAAGTGAAAGACTAGGCCATCAAACTCTTAGAGATATTATTGAATAATATTGGCTGCCAAGGAGCCTGCAGTGACTGTGGCCAACCTGGCTTTCCTTACCAGATCGGGTTCCTTTTGCTCCAGGTGGGACTAACAAAAGACAGCCCAGCTGAAGCTCAGAAGTTGGTTTCTTCATGATTGTCTTTGCTGCCACTGCAGCTGCTAAAGAAACCTGCTCTCCAGCATCCAGGGAAAACTCTTCCTGTGCAATGGGGAAGGAAGTCCTTCGTAGCCCTTCAGCTGGGAGGACCCTGCAGGGCAGTATGAAGCCCTTCCTCTCTCAGTACCAAAGATTGCTCCATATAAACCCACCCCTGTGTGAAATCTCTCAAGTCCTGAACCAGCAGAACATTTGTAGCTCTTATAGGAATTAAAAGACTCATGACACTAAAATTACCCAAAAGACAGGAGAAGAAATCTGAATTTGAAGGTATAAAGTCAGTGGTTAACTGTAGCACCTCTCCAGTTGCTAAAAGATTTTTTTATTGTTTCTCCCTCTCAGACTCTTAAAAAAGCATGCTGTTTGGTATCCAAGTGAAATACTAGAGCCCTGAATCAAACTGCTAATGTTAGGCAACATGATGAAATTTACTTTCTGTGTGAAGCTCCAGACACCCACCAAAGTGACTGTAGTTTGAAAAACTGAAGCGGAAAGGCTAGCAATTATGCCATAATAAGTGTTCTTATTGATCCACATCAGTAGTACTTGGTATATTGTTAGATTTCTTAATTTTTGCAACTCTGAAGGATATATTCCACATGTCGAAGAGAGACAGCAGCCCTGTTTGAGCCCCTGGGAGCAGTCCTGAAGAGTATCTTTAGACACAAAGGTGAAGGTGAATAGCTTGCCTACTATATATGGACCATGAGAATAGGGAGACCTGTTCAGGAGCCCTGGAGATGTCAGAAGGCTGTCAGTTTCTTTACCGGTGCTTCCCGAGACGGATGATAACTATCGCTGGGATGCTTGTGCTCTGTACTCTGCTTACCCTGTGTCCTCAATGTAATCGTCATCACAGGTGGGTCAGGAATGCTGTATCCCTATGTGACGCTAGAAGGGGACGAAGAAGGTGACCAAACACCCGTAAAGCCCTGCGATTCCGAAGCTGATCTCATTCCTCCTCTGTTTGTGTTCAAATGCATTGAGTTGGAATTCACTCTGGAAGTGGCATCCAGGGAGAATGATTCCTTTAACTGACTTTTCTTGTCCAGTCAGACTTCACAGAGACCCTGTATGTAACCTTTGTGTGACTCTTTATATATAACCTTTGTGTAAATTCACTGAAACGCAGGCAGCTGGCTCTAACTGGAGGATTCTGGATCATCCCTGATGTTCTGGAACCCACAGTGATCTGCATCACAGTACCCACGAATGCTTCATAAGGCCTTGATTCAGAACAGTCCATCCAGCTTCTCTACTTTGTACTTGAGAAGATGCCAAGGTCGCAGAAACTCAGCGTTCATTCAGAAAGCACATCATGAGCATTTTGCAACATTTTGTTACCAATCCAGCATTTTAAAAATCATTTGAAAAGGCTGTGGTTCTCAGCTCCCAAAGAACGTCTTTTATTTAGTCATCATGCAGGCCTCAGGGAACAGTATATTTTTACTTACGTGACAAAGAAGGACATGTAGCAGAGATAGATTATTGTGACTGAAAAAGTAACAATGAAAAGGTCTCAGATATTGTTGAGAGAAAAGGAAAAGACTGTAGGAAATAGCTAAGCCCTTAGCTGCTAGATACGACCAAGGAAGAACAAGAAGATATGATTAGAAAGAAGGGTCCTCCACAGTTTTTACCCTCAAATCCCTGTTCTCTATCAGTGAGAGAGACATGAAGGCAGAGTGACAGGTGTTACCTGATCAATGTAACGTGTGGTCAGTGCCATCAAATAGATTATTATGAAAAAGGACCGTCGATGGTAGAAGGTGAGGAAGAGACTAAGTCCACAAAGCCCCACCTTTCCTATCAGGTCCTAGCGGGAGAAATACATCCAGTTCATCCAGAAGGAGGAATGTAAATACTTAAAGGAAATGGTAAATCACTGATGCCTGAAATCAAAGGAATAGACTCACAACTAGTTAAACCCAGCCCAAGGCTTAAATCCACATTGTAGAACAGATAAGAAGTTAGCATTATCCAATTTCTGAAAAGTCTAATTTCTAAAATATTTTTTCAATGAAAAAAATAATATCTTCATGATTTGAGGTTGTAGACGAATTTCTTAAACCAAGGACAGAACTGTAACTGTAAAAGAAAAGACTGTTAAATTCAATTGTATCAAACAGAAGAGTTTATCACCATTAAAAAAAATAATAATAAGGAATGAATAGGCAAGTCAAGAACTACAACATGACAAAGGGCTGGTATCTAGACTAAAAATACCTTCTACAAATCAATAATTTAAAAGACAGTTCTAATAGAAAAATGTGAGACTTAAATAAGACATTTTCAGAGGATGTATAGAAAATGTTCCCAAAACATAAAAAGACATAAAAACCTTAAGTCAGAGCCATAACGAAATACCTCCAAATAACAGGTTAGTCAATTACAATTATAATTACAAAGTTTGCCAGAACCAAATATGAGGATATATAACACTATGAACCCTAATGTCTGATGGTATGTGTGTATACTTAGTCCCTCAGTCATGTGTGACTCTTTGCTACCCTATGGACTGTATCCTGACAGCTTCCTCTGTCCATGGAATTCTCCAGGCAAGAACACTGGAGTGGGTTGCCATTCCCTTCTCCAGGGGATCTTACCAACCCAGGAATTGATCCCAGGTCTCCTGCAATGCAGACAGATTCTTTATCGTCTGAGCTATCAGGGAAGCCCATGTCTGCTGGTAGGGGAGTAAATTGGTACAAGTTCTTTGGAAAGCTATTTGGAACTACCTACTAACACTGCAACTAACATGTGCAACCATATGTCCACATATTTCTACTTTGAGATGAGATAGTCAACAGAAATACATGCACAAGAGAAGTGTGTAAAAATATCAGCATATTTGTAGTAACAACCCAGATATCTATCTATAAAATCAATTGTGTTCTTACAATGGAAAACTAGATAGCAAAGGTAATGAGCTATTTCTATATGCATCAACAAGGATGGATCTTATAAATAATATTGATTGAAGGAAGTAAAGTAAAACCACACTGCATGATTACATTTGTATCAAGTTCATTAACAGACAAAAATTAACTATGGTATTAAGAGATAGGTGTTAGTCTGCTCGAACTGCCTAATAAAATGTCCTAAACTGGGTGGCCTAAACAACTGACATTTATTTTCTTAGTTCTGGAGTTTGGAAGCCGAATATCAGCATGCTAACATGGTCAGTTTCTGGTGATACTTCTTCCTGGCCTATAGATGGCCATCTTCTCTCTGTGTGTTCTCCAACATCTTTTCTTTGTGCTCTTGGGAAGAGTGCAAGCTCCAGTGTCTGTCCTTTTAAGGACACTAATCTTATCCATGGCTTCGCAAGGAGCTCAGTGGTAAAAATCCGCCTGCCAGTGCAGGAGACAAACAGGTTCAATTCCTGGATCAGGAAGATCACCTCGAGAAGGAAATGGCAACCTGCTCCAGTATTCTTGCCTGGAAAATTCCATGGACAGAGGAGTGTGGCAGGCTACAGTCCATGTCTAACAAAGAGTCAGACATGACTGAGCATGCATGCTTTATTGAAGTTGAATCAGTTGTTAAAAATATATTTCATCCTCGGCTTCCTTGGTGACTCAGTGGTAAGGAATCAACCTGCCAGGTTGACACAGGTTCAGTCCCTGGTCTGGGAAGATCCCACATGCTGTGGAGCATCTGAGTTCTTGTGCCACAGCTATTAGGCCAGTGCTCTAGAGCCTGGGAAACCGCAGCCACTGAAACCCTTGTGCCCTAGTGCCCGTGCTCCGCAACAAGAGAAGCCGCCACAATGAGAAGCCTGCGCATCACAACTAGAGAGTAGCCCCCACATGCCACAGCTAGAGAAAAACCCATGCAACAAGAAGACTCAGCACAGCCTATATGTGAGCCTGACAGACCACAGTCCGGGGCGCTGCACAGAGTCGGGCATGGCTGGAGCGGTGAAGCAGCGGCAGCATACATACGTATGGTCCTGTTAAAGACCAGCTTTGGCTGGGAGGTTACAGAACAGAGGAGCTTTTCAGATGTGATCTCCAAATATGAATAAAAGAAATTCTGACTAGAAATAGAGTATTTTTTGTAGTTTTAATCTCTTTGGGCATCACTAGTCAAATTGGTAATCCACTGACATGGTGAATTCATTTCTACTTTCAGCAATCTTTCAAAAGGAATGGGAGTTTCTGTCATACTCAAAAACTTACGTATCTGATTTCCTCTTCATCCTGAAAATTAACCCCTTCAACTTGAGGGACATCCATATATCCTACCCAGATTGGTTGAGAGCGAGAAGGCAGTGGATGGTACTTCTCAGTCTGAATAGATCATTAGCCATGTGCCATATTCTAAAATCTAGTCATTTGTGGATACTATATAGAAGAAATTAGAAAGCAGTAACTTATCCCTTAGGAAAACTTCTCATCAAAATTTTTTTTTCATTATAGGTAATTCGCTCCATTCTGCTCTTTCCGACAATTGAGCGAATGTCTGAGTCACCCAAAGGCAGGTTTGCCACACCTGTTTTGTGCTGGCTTCGATATGCTCTCTATGTTCCTTGCTACTTATTGCTTAAACCATGGCCTGAGAAAATCAAGTCCTTGATTGTCAGAGTGGTCCTTCAAATGATGGACATACCAAGGGAATTTTTGTGTCTGAATATGTTGGAACCGTTCTGCCTTGGTAAGCACATTTTAAAATGTATATGTTTATTCTTATATCAGAAAGTGTTAAGAGAATAACCTCAGACAGTGGGTGAGTCTCAAACAAGGAATTATTTGTTATATTTTTCTCCCAAAAGTTTAAAACTAGAAACAAAATGAAAATAGGGATATTCTAAATGACAGAGAAGCCTCATCAGACTTTTATTTTAAACCTTATTCTTCTGATTCTCTACTCTAGCTGTAGGACAATGAGAAAGAATTCTTCTCTATCTACTATATATGGAGTCCCTTACAGGAATCCATGGTGTTCCCTGTTAAGCTCAGTGTATAAACTGCAAAAATCAGCACAAGGAAACCAGGCCTAATATCCCCATAGAATAAACTATGATTTTGCTTTGCTCTTTAGAAGTTTTTGGAGAGATTTGAAAAAGTAATAAATAGTAGTCATGGTAGTATAACACTGGAGGCTTTACTAATTATAGTTTCTGAATATGCCAGGGAATGTTTTTGATACTTTACTTTTTGGCTTCAAATGTTATTTTTAAATGTAATTTATCTTTTAGTTAGTAATAATTTATACTATATTTACAAATGATTTTAATAATAAAATTATGCTACCTCCATAGTCTATAAAACGGAGATAATAATACCTGTACCTCAAAAGATTATTACAGGGTTAAATGTGATAACTTATGCAAAGTTACATAGTTTGCCTGAAGTCATGCAACTAGTGGGTAGTGTTCAAATTACAGCAGTATACCTCTGTTAAGCTTCCTTTTACTGTAGCTGCTGCTGCTGTCTCTTTGCTCCAGTCAAGCACAAAAGCAGGACTACTGTCTAAAGTTTATGGTGCTCACTTACATTGATTCCCACAATTTCATGTGAATAGTGAATTCAGAAACAAGTCACACCTCTGCCTTTATAGTTATACAGCCACAGATTATGCGGGACTTGTTTTCCTAAATAGCAAGAAGCAGTCATCACAAATACAATGTTCAGTCTATTTTCTGTATTTATGGACCTCCCCCCCCGACAATGTTCTACCAACACCTATTGTTTATTATAGGCTTAGCAAGGGAGAGGAAGAAGATAAGATAGGGAGAAGGGAAGCCAGGCTTGGAACAGTCATAAAAATGACCGAAGACTGAAGTTGGAGATGTCCCTTGAGGACCTGCTGGTCCAGCCCCTTATTTTTCCCTCATAGACGAGAAAGAAATAGCCTAGTAAGTGAAAATGGCAATGACTATACGTCATACACCCTCAGTGAAATACCTAGAATTACCACTTTAAAATCTACATAAGGAGACATATTTTAAAAAAACAAAAACACTATAAGTAAATCAAAATAGAATTCTAAAACATTCAGTAACACATAGACAGGCCAGAGAAAGCACATTGAAAAATAGAAAACAGATAGCTATCAGAAAACAAATAATAAAATGGCAAACAAGTTGTAACATTGCCAATATTTACATTAAAGTAAATGGTCAAAATACACCAATTAAAAGATAAAGATTGACAACATTAATTTAAAAACATAACCTGAGTATATGCTATCTTCAAAAAATGTAGTTAAAGCATAATTATATAGGTAGGTTGAAAGTAACAGAATGGGAAAAGATATATCATGCAAATATTAATCAAAATGAACCAGGAATGATTATCAGATGAGTAGACTTCAGAGCAAAGAAAATTACCAGGAACAGAGACAGACATTACATAATGATAATAGTAAAAGAGTTAATCTACTAAGGAGTCATAGTAATTCTAATATATGTATGTACAAAATGTGTGCTGCAAAATACATTAAGCAAAACCTGATACAACTGAAAGGAGTAATGGACAGATCCACAATTATAGCTGGATACGTAAATATCCCTCTCAACAATCAGTAGAATGATAGGACAGAAAGTTAGCAAGGATATAGGTGAATTCAGCAACCGTATCAACCAAGAGGATTTAATTTATAGAAAATGACAACTCACTCCAGTGTTCTTGCCTGGGAAATCCCATGGGCAGGGGAATCTGGCGGACTACAGTCCATGAGGTTGCCACAAGTTGGACACGACTGACAACTGAGCGGCTAAGCATGCACACACATAGAACACCTCACCCAAACATCTGGGTTTCTGAAAGGCATTAGATAGACTTGTGCTTTCCTTCTACCTCTTTAGCAGTATTCTCTAAACCCAAGTCAAGACATGGGATGTTAAGAAAGTTTTGTTTTCCTACATATAGTTAATGATTGTATAACACATTACATATGACATGTGATGTATGTAATATTTTTCTATTAAAACAGATACTTATGTAAAGATTTTTTTCAGTTTTTCTACACCAGAATTATAAATACTCTCTTGAAGACGTAGGCTCCATAAGTTGTGCTCAAGAGAAAGGAATCTTCCTTTCAGCTGCAGTGATTGACTCTTCCTGAGTCTTTGGGAGCCCTGAATGCAGGCATCAAGGAGCAAGACAGTTTGGGCATAGGACACGTTCCCCTCCATGACTCAAGGCAACCAGAGCCTTCCATCTGCATTGTTGCTTGGGGGAACTGTGGAATTTCTTTCCTATAGTACAGTTACATGATGTGCAAAATAGACTATAAACCAGACTAAACACTCAGCCACGTTGCTTCATCTCTGTTCCAAACAACCAACTTGCAAACAAACTTTTGGAGCACAGCACTTGTATTTTGACATCCCTTCCTTCTCTGATTTTCTGTTCTCTTCCTTCTATTGATAGATCTGGCTTTCTAACATCCAAGGAACCAATACTTTAGTAGTCTCTTTTTTCCCCTCATTACTCACCCCATCTATAATAACTTTGGGTAAAAAGAAAGAAGGCAAGAATTACCTGTGTTCTTTCTGCTTTGTGTTCTTGGTTTATTCTCTACAAGAATGCTTAATATTGTTTATTCTCTACAAGAGTGTTCAATCTTCTGCTCATGACAGTAGGCTAATCCTTAACCAAGCATCTCCACCATCCTAGCCAGCATCTTTTTACCTCTCCACTTTGGATACCAGTTCACCCTTGCCTCTTCTCTCAATGGCTACCACAGAACCTACATTTACCCAGACTTGCCCTGGCCATCCCACTAGTGATTCCTGTTACCTTGCTTAGGACAAATGGAAGAAGGTCCCAGGGAAGACAAGCTGATACTCTTAAATCCCTGACCCTTGAAGATGATTAGTGTATTCCTCCTGAGCTTCTATCCCATAAATGGTGAAGTTTAATCAATATTTCAACCAACCACTTGAGTTGATGACATGATTTTCATTTTACAGAAAGAGAGGGCTCATCAGGGGAAAGGAATACCAGGTCTGAGATCATTCACAGTGGTGAAATCTATACTCTGCAGACCTCCCTCCTCCAGACCTACTTCTCTGTGGTTTGACTATCATCCAGACAATGACCTCCAGTATACCAGTCTGACCAGTTTACCTCCTAAAAGGAGGACTTGCAGTGTTTGCACATTATGTAATGTCTGTGCTTCAGTAGAAATCTTACGGAAACAAACGGAGGAAGTTTGCCAGTCCAAGTGGTGGATAATAAATCCTGACCTATCTGGATAGAAACAGATTTTCTGTATCCTTTAGTTTATACACATATTTTTTTGTGGTAGTAAGGTCTGAAAAGTTCAAGGAGCCAAACTATTCAGATATTTCAAATGCTGGTGTCATTTTGGCAAAAATGGCAGTTCTTATAGGCTGAGAGTTGTGTATTAGCCCTCTTTACCAGACTGAGTCAAACCGCCTTTCCTATCCAGCATTCAAGACAGAGTAGCCCTAATTCAGTTAGTGTACTTCATAAACTTCACCTTGTGTTCATCAATTCAATTTATGTAACTAGATTGTTTTACATGTTTTAAAGAAAATGTATGGGTTTTTTTTTCCTTTAATTCTGTAATAGTTGCTACTATGTATTTTCTTTATAATAGATGTTCTGTTTCATGAGAAATAGACTTCTCACTGAGACAGCTAAGTTGGATTTTCTGATCAAAGCTAAAAGCAAATATATTTTAGCTTAGCAGTATCACAGGTCAAGATAATTAACATTAAAAAATATTCTAGAGTCTTTTTGTTAGTTAGACCAAATTGATGTCTTAATTCCTTTCACTTACCTAATTAGAAAAACATAGTGCAGACAAAGGGCATTCCTGGTAGATTACATTACTTTTGTTGCATGCATTCTTGTAAGAGACTTTTGTAATCTTTCCCTTCCTTAATCAATATGGAAAAAACTTTTAAAAGCATGTACAGTTATATGAACTGAAAACTATTCAATGAACTGCTGATACATAAGCTTCACTAAAGAATCACAAATTTCTTCTCAGAATATTTTTTACTTAATCCCAGAATAATATTTTGAATAAGACAAAACCGGACTCACATGTTACCTAGTCTCTCATTTATGTGTGTAACTTAAGAAAATCCATTAAAAGCCAACTTCAGCTTTAATTATTCATGGAAGTTTAGCCTTACATTCCGCAGTGAAGGAAAAAAATTATGTGTGTGTGGTCATTATTAGGATTTAGGCAAAAGGTAATTAGATATGGTACTAGAATATCACCTCTGCTTTGGAATTAAATGACTCAGTGAAGTTTTTATTATTTTTTTCTATAGAAGTTTATGTGTGTGTGTGTGTGTATATATATATATGCACACACATATATATATATATTTAAATTATCTATCCCTCTAAAAAGTTGTATTATTTTTTAAAAATCATATGCCTTGATTGTATGTTTTACTTTGATGAACTCTGTCACATTGATAAGACTGTTTACAAATCAGATCAATGAATACCTGCCAACTTGGCTTCCCCACGTCAGCGTCTAGACTCTCTTGTGACATCAGCTCTTGCTCTACCTCAAGGAACGTAGTAGGTTTTTCCTCCTGACCCTCCCCCCAAACCTTCCCCTAAAAAGAAAAACACCAGCTCAGTCCCTACCCATTTATTTTATTTAACAACCCTTACTGACACTTGCCATGAGCCAAGGACCTGGATAATCACTGGAGAGAATAAATGAAATATAGCTGTTGAGAGAGAGATATATATAAAATCACCCTAACATTATATTTACATTTATATTTATATAGCATGGTAGAGGAAATCAATGTGAGGAATTTTAATATATCACAGTAAAGACGGATATGAACACAGATACAGGGCAGAAATGGTACCGAGAAAGGGAGAAACTAGTTCCACCTGGGTAAATAAGGGAGAAGACAAATTAATTTGGACTTGAAGATGACTTGGGAATTTTCCAGATGGACAAAATGGCATTAAAGTAGGTGATTAGGTTAATTAAACAGAAGGCAGCCTTCTGTTGTAGATTATGTTTACTTGGAGAATTTAGTGATAGCATTTAGCCTGTGACACGAATGTCCTACTGGTCTTCCAGTTTTAGCCCGCCTTCATTTCGTTCCTTCACCACTCCACTGTGAGTTAAAGTCCTGTAGTAATATTTAAACACTAAGAAGGCTTCAGAAGATGATGGTAGCAAATAAAATAGAGCATTAGACTCAGTGAGGTTTTTTTACACCTGTATTTAGATTTGTTATGAAATGAAAGTAAGTAAGTACCATTCTTCTAAATCATTCTCTTCCCTTCATGTTTTGTTCCCATTACTCCTACTACTAGATATTTCCTTTACTGTGGTGGTTGAAACTCTGATTTCTGCTGGGTTTCCAGGAATGCCGTCAACAGTCATTGCCAGGAGAAATGTGTTTTCCCCTTAGGAAATTACACTTCTATCTGTATTATTGTTTCTGACCACTGTGTTGTGTTACGAGCATTTCTGAGGGAAGAAAAGGATGGCTTCCTTGGAGCAGTTACTGGAAAGGAAACTTGTATTCTACTTTCTAAAAGCAAACAATGAAAAAGTGTACTTAGAGGGGAAATTACCAGGAAAAACAAAAATGAGAATAAAGGTGAAGTACATCCCCCGATGAAAATTTTGCTTTTTAGAAATATAAGATTTCTTACACGTTTTTTTTTTTCCTGCTATCTGCCGCTCCGATCTAGAGGCAACACTTAGCAGTAATTGCTGTTGCTTGTTGTCAAAATTTGATCATTGTTAAAGGATTGCTGCAAATAAATACACTCTACTTCCAGTCAAAAAAAAAAAAAAGATTTCTTACACGTTTTTTGAATTTTTATACATTTTACTAATTCAAGAATAACACCTCAGAAAAGTGCCGCAAACATAAAAATGTTTACCTCCATGAATGATCAGAAAGCAAACTCCCATGTAACTTCCACCCAGCTCAAAAATCACCATTTCCTGGATATCACAAGCCTCTTTTATGCCCCCTGCATATCCCAAGTCCACTCCTGAGCTCATTCAGGTTGTCAGCAGAATCTAATTCACTTGGCATTTTGATTGTAGTCCCTATCTTCTTGCTGGTTGTCAGCAAGGGGTTCCTCTCAGCTCCTTGAGGTTAGTTTCATATCCTTCTCACATGGGCTCCATCTTCAAACCAACAGCAGTGCGTTTCATCCTCTTAGGACTTTGAATCTGCGACTTTCTCTTCTGCCACTAGCCAGAAAGAACTCAGATTTTGAAGGACTCATGTGATTAGGTCAGGCCCACTGAGATAATCTCCCTTAAAGTCATCTTCACTTTATAACATAACCTAGTCATGGGAGCAATATGTCATCTTACTCACAGGTTTCACCCACACTCAGAGGGGATTCATTATAAACGGGCAAGGATCGTTTGTGTCATCTGAGAATTCTGCCTACCAGAGACCACCTGTTTTCTGCTGTTCTGAAATGCACCTTTGTCAAGAATTAAATAACCATATATGTGTAGTCATTTCTGGAAGAATTTATTTAGAATCAATATTATTTCTTCTTTGAATGTTTCATAGAATGGACCAATGAACTCATCTTGTCCTGGAGTTTTCTTTGTGGAGAGGCTTTTAAGTTACAAATTTAATTTCTTTAATAGATAGGAGAACTATTGAGGTTACCTATTATCATGCATGCTTAAGTCACTCAGTCGTGTCTGACTCTTTGCAAACCCATGGACTGTAGCCAGCCAGGCTCCTCTGTCCATGAGATTTTTTTTCCAGGCAAGAATACTGGAGTGGGTTGCCATTTTCTCCTCCAAGGGATCTTGCCAACCCAGGGATCGAACCCACGTCTCCTGCATTGCAGGTAGATTCTTAACTGCTGAGCCATCAGGGAAGCCTCTATCTGTTATCAAGTGAGCTTCAAATTTGTGTCTGTGTACAGACTGTTTCATCTGAGTTTTTAAATTTCTTGGCAAAGTCCACAAAATTACCTGATTATCATTACTTTGCCAGCAAAGGTATGTCTAGTCAAGGCTATGGTTTTTCCAGTAGTCATATTTGGATGTGAGAGTTGGACTATAAAGATAGCTGAGTGCAGAATTGATGCTTTTGAACTGTGGTGTTGGAGAAGACTCTTGAGAGTCCCTTGGACTGCAAGGAGATCCAACCAGTCAATCCAAAAGGAGATCAGTCCTGAGTGTTCATTGGAAGGACTAATGTTGAAGCTGAAACTCCAATACTTCAGCCATTTGTTGTGAAGAGCTGACTCATTGAAAAGACCCTGATGCTGGGAAAGATTGAGGGCAGGAGGAAAACGGGATGACAGAGGATGAGATGGTTGGATGGCATCACCAACTCAATGGACATGAGTTTGCGTAAACTCTGGGAGTTAGTGATGGACAGGGAGGCCTGGTGTGCTGTGGTCCATGGGGTCACAGAGTCAGACCACGACTGAGCGACTGAACTGAACTGATCCTTTTGATGTCTGTAGTATCTGAAGGGTATCATTTCTCATTCCTGATATTGGTAATGTTTTATGTATTCTCACATTTTTTTCTGAACAGTCTGGCTATAGAGATTTATCCATTTTATTGAACTTGTTTTTAGTTTTATTTAGTTTCTCATTTGTTTTTCTGGTCTCAATTTGATTAATTTCTGCTGTGAACCTTATTATTACTTTATTCTGCCTACTGATTGGAGTCAGACCAACTATCTTTTATATCAATATACACAAGTATGTTAAGTCCTATATTTAAGAGAGAGAGACTTTAAACTGTGTTTTTAAAAAGACCCATTTATGATTTCAAGAGACATACTTAAAATGACAAAATATTAAAAATAAAAGACAAATAGGAGGATGATGCCAAAAAGAAAGCAAACTAACACTAATAATACCAACCAAAGTGGAATTCATGGCACAGAGAATCAAATGAAAATTTTTGTAGCTGTACCAGAAAGTCTTTACCACTGAGCTACCAGGGAAGCCCACAAATTTGGATTATCGCTGGCTTTCTTCCTCTTTTACAGATATTCGTCATCTTGAAAATGGGAGTCACTCTACCTGTTTTGCATATAATAGGTATAATAGGACTGAGCTTCATTAACAACTAACTCTTCAAGATCATTTAAACCTATTTTAAGACAGACATTCTTTATAGTTGTGTCCTTTCTAAAAAAAGGTTACCAAGATGTTTTAATGTTTGCAACTGTGTGTGGTTTCCCTGGTATGTAGGATTTATCTGTTAAAATGTGTGATTCTAATCCTTAAGTCATAAAAATACCTTGATCAGATACAGTGACACACATTTGCTGTGATATCTGACATTAGGCCATCATACAGCTAAACGTTGCTGCTGAGAAAGCCAGGTGAAGGTAAGAGAGAGCCTTACATAGGGCATGCCCTTGTTTCCAGAGTCAGCGCATGTCACTCACTCACATGCCCCTCTTGGCCTCACTGACATCTTACATCACACAGCACTTGCCAAAAGAAAAGGGTGAAACAGGAATTGACTACAATTAATTTGAATTTGTGTTTGTTCTATATATTCTAAATGTTTGTCCTTTTTTTTTTTTTAATGTAGTTAACGCTGCCTACCTTGGGAGCCAAGAAATGAGGGAGGTAGTGAAGAGAGACAACGAAACCATCAAAGAACATTTACCTAAGGTAATCACTTTAGTGCTGCAGTACTTACTGAGGATGAAAGGCTGCTGCTGCTGCTAAGTCGCTTCAGTCGTGTCCGACTCTGTGAGACCCCATAGACAGCAGCCCACCAGGCTCCTCTGTCCCTGGGATTCTCCAGGCAAGAACACTGGAGTGGGCTGCCGTTTCCTTTTCCAATGCATGAAAGTGAAAAGTGAAAGGGAAGTTGCTCATTTGTGTCCAACTCTTTGCGACCCCATGGACTGTAGCCCACCAGGCTCCTCCGTTCATGGGATTTTCCAGGCAAGAGTGCTGAAGTGGGGTACCATCGCCTTCTCTGGATGAAAGGCTAGAGTTGGTTAGAATTTGTAAGACCTCAAGGGTTTGTAAATTTCAGATCATGTTCTAGTTAACCGTTAACGTAGTCCTTGAAAGTTGCATAGAAAGTAAGTAAAGCTGACTGCATAGTTACTTAAATATGTTTTACCACCTGTTTTTGTTGGGTTTATTTTTAGAATTAATACTTTTCTCTAGAGCTCTGTACTGAAAAGACTCACAATAATATTTATGGGAAAAAAAGTTATTTTAAAATATAAGCGAAACATTGGAAAAGAACTGACATTCCTGTGATCTGATGACTAAGTGAGCCTGTCTTTCTTATTCTCCAATGCACTAGTGTAGGAATGCCCAGTTCTGACATCAAGACCAGTTTTCTGTACAACCAGGTACAGAAAGCGAACAATTGAAATAGTCAGCACTTTTAAGTTGCTGCTGTGAGTGATGAAACCTTAATACAAACGTTTTTGGAAGTACCAGTTTCTGAAACTGTGAGGGGCCATGGTTTAGGATGTGTCAAAGCACCGTAGAATTTAGGTGGCCCTGTACTCCCATGGCAGCGTTTACCTGTTGTCCATTCTGAATAGGATAGAGTTGTGCCATCTAACATGATAGCCACTAGCCACATGGGGTTTATCTGTGGCTCCTCTGAATTGACCTGTGCCATAAGTATAAAATACACATTGGATTTCAGAAACTTAGTACCCAAAAAAAAGTAAAATATTTCATTAACATTTATGTATTAATTACATGTTGAAAATGGTAATGTTTTAGATACATTGGGTTAAATAATATATTGGATTGGCCAAAAAATTTTGTTCAGATTTTTCTGTGTGATGTTACAGAAAAAGCCGAATGAACGTTTTGGCTGATCTAATATATTATTAAAAGTAATTTCATCCATTCCTTTATATGACACTTTAAAAAATGTAGTTATTAGAAAATACACTAAACATTTTTTGTAAAATGTAGTTAACTAGTTTTTTTGGTAATTACCTGCATGCCTTTGTATTTCTGTTGGACTGTGCTAATATAGATAGAACTTTGTAGTTAGTGCTGAACTGTGACTTCTGCTGGGTGCAATGAAATGAGCCCCACTGAGTGACCAACTCTTACAGGGCCCAGGAACCTACAATCTGCAAGTAAAATCATGATACCCTGCTGTGTTTAGAATCTTTGAGACATTTGACTTAAACGTGCCTATAGTTAATTCATATTTCTATAATCTCCCAATAAAGTTATCTTAAAGCAAGAAATGTATATGTTCTTAAAAAAATATTTTTAGAATATTGATCTATCGTAGCTTCACCCAGAGAGGACTTTTGAAAGTGCCAGTCTGTTTGTCTTATGACCACAGTGGTCATCATATTTCTAAAATAGCAGTTGGCTGGAGATTGAAATTTTGAAGACAGAGAATACCCTCACTAGCTAAGTGGGGAAGTTGGGGCCTCATAGGGACCCACTTTGCAGGGCTTGCAACTGTTTCCAGTCCCTGATGTCTGTGAAAATGCAAGAAAAACAGTATTTTATTTTTTAGTTAAATTATAAGTGAATGTGTTTCAAAGCCTCATTTAAGTTCGCAAAGCTGGAAGTGATAAAAACAACTCAAGTCCCAGTTACGAAGACTGGCAGATGCTCATTTCCGAAATGGACACTTGCTGAATGACTGGACCCGTCATGTGCCATATTCTGTCTTAGCACCTGTGGAAGCCAGCTGCTGCGAAGTACTCATCATTCCTGGATTCTGTTTGTATGTTGTGCTCAGAGAGAGGTCAAAAGAAGGTGCTAACTTATTCCTGTCCTAAGTTAAATCCATATGCAAGTGTAATCATTCCCAGATAGAGGGCCGCTCATGGTAACGGTGTCAGGACTGTACTTTGCAGAAACTTTTGTGGGAGAAATATGGAGGTATATGGTAGATGGCAGGCATTTCAAGGTTAACGTTAACGCACAGTCACAGGGCTAAACCTTTCCAGCTAGAGGGAATGGTTTTATTTTGTTTTTAAGAGAGCATTGAATGTATTCATGAAACTTGGGAAAGCAAGGCATGTTTAGTTTAATGATGCAAAACTACCTGCAGTTAATTGACCACCCTCTCTACCAGCCACATTTGAATTCTCCCCCAGAATAATACAGTTTCAATTGCTAAGTGAAACAAGGTATAAAAAGACAGGAAGTTTATTGCAATTTTTTGTTTCTGTAATGAAAAAAAAAAGGAAACATGCTGTAATTTAATATTGGTAAAAAGTTGAATCAACATATGTCCCAGGCTGCTTAAGAAAGTAAAGAAACGAAAGGGCACACAGTTCTAGCAAAATAGTGGGCATTTCCCTACGCCTTTCAAATCAATTCCCAAGAGTAGACATATCCCTATTTTATTTTTCTAATGTTTATTTATTTGTTTGGCTGCATCAGGTCTTAGTTGCAACACTTGGCAGGATCTTTCATTGCAACATGTAGACTCTGTTAGTTATGGCAGATGGGCTTTAGTTGCTCCATGGTGCATGGGATCTTCATCACCTGACCAAGGATCGAACCTGCCTCCCTTGCATTGCAAGGTGGATTCTTAAGTGCTGAGCCACCAGGGAGGTCCCCATATCCCTGTTTTAGGTAATACAGCCACCGTACTCTGTCCCATCTCAGCCCAAACAGAAGCATTCAGAAACGTCTTTCCTGTTCAGGACTGCACATTGTGAGGATGTTTTGAGCCACACATTTTGTTGCAAAAATCATTCAATTTATCTGTTATTCAACTTTTAAAACAGTTCTGGAAAATGTATCTTTGTGCCATCCACGCAGGAAGCCACAGTCGTCTAAAAACAGTCACTCTACTGCCTCATGCGGATGGCCTTTGGCTTCTTTCTCCTCTTCTAGAACACTGTCATAATTAGCAGACTTTGGATCTAAATTCAAACTTTTTACCACTGCATTTCCATATGAGGAGAACTTTTTAATCTTCTTGAAGCTAACGGGCCTTTTAAACTCTGAAAGTCTCCTAGAGCTGACTGTCATTCCTACTTTCCAAGGTCTGGAGACTTTCCACCCAGAGTCAGCAGCGCTTCAGCACTACATGCGATTGTTTCCTTTTCCTGAAGCAAAGATATCAGACTCAGTTGTCTCCAAAAGAGTGGAGCAGGGCCTGCGGCATCACAGGATGTGTTCTTTCCTCACCTGACTAAATCTACCTGCCCTTTAGGACTCGGCTCCATTGTCATCTTTAAGAGGGCTTCTCCAGCCCAAGTTTTGGTTAGAAGTCCCTCCCCTCAGCGCCCCTGGCTCCATGTGTAGAGCTGTTATATGGCATTGCTTACATGGTGTGTAAATGGTATGTTCCCACCCCCACACGCCTTGGAGGTTTTTCTCATCTCGGTGTCCGTGTGGCCTAGCACAGTGCTTCATAGTTGGTGAATAATCAGTTAATGTAAACTAGATGGATGGACAGGAAAGCTGTGAGAGTATAGATTCTAACCTTTTTTTGTGCCATAGATCTCTCTGACTGTGTCATGGGTGGACTCCTCAGAATAATGTTTTTTTAAGTACATGAAGTATATTTTTTACCACAAAAAGTTATATGGAAGTATCACTATCCAAATACATTAAAAGCATATTTGTGATGTATATTATGAGCATCTTTACTACAAAATAAATGAGATATACCATCAGTCAGAATTACTGTTGCAAATTTGTAGTGATGTGCATAAAAACTTTTAGTTTACCTACAACCAGTGTACTGTAATTTGAAGATTTCAATAATTTTATAGATGACAAACAATAGGTATTTCTAATCCTTCTGAAATCATGGTTAGAGGTTAGCAAAAAAGGATGCATTCTTTTTCCTATCCAAGTTCACATTATCCTCTCCCTACAACTGCCACCGCATCTACCCATGAATGTGTGTGGACCTGTGGACCCCAGGTGAAGAAGCTTTGCTTTGAGGCCCTGGAGAAGGTTAGGCAACTTGGTGTTAACTCTGGCTTGGGCACTGGCCTGAGAACAGGAAGCCATGATGTGCTATACTAAAGAGTCTATTTTAAGTTACTGGGGAGTTGAAGGGTTTAAGAAGGAGGGTAATAATCAAGGTGAGGTTCAAGAGGTTTGACAACCATATCCCTTAACCACTGACCCATCAGAACTTATGCCATCTGTGAACAGTCAGTCAGTTCCGAGGTACTGGTGCATATCAGTTAGCCCAAGGAATGTGGCTACATTAACCAGTGAGGGGAATTATTTGGAAAAATGCGTATCAGAATGTTGGAAAAGAATGAAATTTGAGGTGGGAAAACCGTTTAGAAGATTTTTATAAGAACTAAGGCAAGGGAGTTGGGGGTAAAGAAGCGGGTAGAATTTGGAAAGATCCAGGAAGTAGAATCAAAGACACTTAGCGCTCATAGTTCATGAAAGCATGGAGATGGAGTAAGATTATTTCTCTGCATTTGGATTTTGTAACGAGATAGGGAATATGGGAGGAGAAGTGCCAGCAAGTTGGTTGAGAAAGTAGTTCCTTCTGGTCCTTTTGTTTGATATGCCTGTGGGACATCCGGGGGACACGTGTCTGGCAGGTAGCTGGATATATGTGGATAGGAAGCCTAGAAGAGGAATCTGGGCTGAACTTTGATTTGAGGTTATTTTTGGAATCATGAGCACGGGTAATAGTAACCCAGGAAATACGTAGAATGAGGAGAACAGACATATAAAGGCTCATCCTTGGGGAACACAGCTAAAAAACTGGAAGGAAAGAGAGGAACTAATGACTAAGATAGGAGTGGAGGTGGGGAGGGACGGGAATGAGAGCCAGGATGGAGTAAAGCAAAGCAAGAGCATCAGCTGTACATTTTCGCCACCCCAGTCCCAATCCTTCTGGGAGCCCCCAGGGTATGCTCTGCATTATGAGGCACCTGGCGTATCTGAGGCAAACGGGAGGTCAGCGTTCCCCTGCTCTGTCATTGTTCTCAACTACAAGGGGATGTATGTCTCATTCACAGAAAAGTGAATTAGCATTTGGTTTACAAACTTGAAGTTTTCATTTAAAACTCACTTAGAAGGGAAATTCTAAACTGCCATGACCATGCTTGGCCTAGGCTCATGGAAACAGCTGGTGTGTGCTACTGCCAGGCGGAATTCGAGCATCACTATCAGTCAATAGGGCTCTGAAATTGTTCCCAGCAAGAGCACACGAGACGCTGCTTTCTGACCACAGTGGGCAGCGATGGGAGGACTGCCTGCAAATGGGGCTGCCCCTGCCCCTAGAGGGCCAGCCTGGGGCCACAGTGTGGTTGGGAAAGGGGCAGAGGGTCCATAGGAACAGGGACCTGCCTCTGCTACACTCGCCCCCTTCTGCTTATCCCGCCTGAGCCCAGAGGCGCGTGTTGCCTTTGGGAAGGAACAAACCTCGCGCCCCTTCTCTGCGGACCTGGGCATGCAAATCCTTCGGACACGCCCATGTCCCGCTTAGCCAAGCATAGGACGCGCTCCCTGGACCCTGCTAACCAAGACTGCCTTTCCGCCAGCCTTGGCCTGAAACTGATTGTGTTAGTTCTGCCTGTTCAATCTGAAGCCTGTTCAGAATACCATAATCATCCTGGAAATAGATAGTCTGTTTGGGTCTCAGTCATTTGGACCTGGAGACCTCCATGTGAAGCACTTTTGTGTTAGCACACCCTAGAGCTTTTCTGATGGAGTTACTCTAGAGGAGCGTGACCCAGAGGAGGAGGAGCCTATGGGAAGCAGAGTCCTAAGAGTCACCGCCTGAGGTTCATGCTCCAGCTCCACCGCTTGCTTACTTAGGTGACCTTGGTTAAGTTACTGGACTTCACTGTGTCCCCTTTTTTTCATCAAGAAAATGGTTTAATAATAGTATCTATTCTCATACAGTTGTTCCAAACCTGTAATGCTACTAATAATTCATATAAAGACCTTGAAAGAGTATCTGGCATATACTAAGCATTGAATAAAAGTTTTTTATTATTATAAAGTTAGTCATATCCTAGGTATGCCTCTGAGTACTTTAAAAAGACTTTGCCTAACTTTTCCTCTCCCTACCCACCCTCTTCAGGGCTTCCCTGATAGCACAGTTGGTAAGGAATCCTCCTGCAATGCAGGAGACCCCGGTTCAATTCCTGGGTTGGGAAGGTCCACTGGAGAAGGGATAGGCCATCCACTCCAGTATTCTTGGGCTTCCCTTGTGGCTCAGCTGGTAAGAATCCACCTGCAATGCAGGAGACCTGGGTTGGGAAGATCCCCTGGACAAGGGAAAGGCTACCCACTCCAGTATTCTGACCTAGAAAATTCCATGGACTGTGTATAGTCCATGGGGTCACAGAGTCAGACATGACTGAGTGACTTTCACTTTCACCCACCCCTTCAGATGTTTTCATTCTGTAATGAAAGATTTTTGTAATATTAAATATGTAGCCAGTCCCATCCTGGCCACCTCTTCCTATAAGATGCCTAAGGGAGGTGTTGTGTGGGAGCCGCAGTGAAGGAAAACAGTATTACTTCATCCTTACCAGAACCTCCAGTCCCCTGGCGCCAAAGGTTCAGGTAAGCTGGCCTCGGCCGTTCCTCTCCGTTAGTTAAGCAAGACTCTTCTCATCTGCCGGTTTCCTGAGCTGTATAACCAGGGAGAAGCAGACACACAGGGAGATAAGTTTGCTGCTGGTGCCGCATGCTCTGTTGCTTCACCAGAGGAAAATAGATGCCTTGGTCAGCTCCTCACTCCAGTCCCACGTAAGGAAGAGACGGAACTAGATATCGATGCCCCAGTGACTTCCACTTGGGAACGAGCAGGTTCTGGCCCTTTACACTTGAGTTGTGCAGAGAGGAGAGAGCCCCACTTTGCAGGGCTTTCAACCCATGATTTTTCCAGTTTCTTGGAGAGTGGCCCAGTCTATGACCCGCTTGGACCTCCTCCAGTGCCTGCAGGGGGAGCAGGGCTCAGTGCTCCTGAAGGATCGTGTGTTCACCTCTGTCCTCGGCCACATTTTTTAATCTTCAGGGATTTTAATTCTCATTTTTTTTGAAGAATGATAATTGATCCAGTTCTAGATGAAGGAAACAAAGGAAACAAGGTAAATTGGACAATGAATTTTCTAAACTCTCTCCCTTTCTTCAGCAGTTATTCAGGTTCTTAAAAACGGTTGCTCAGCCGCTTATACACAGTGAAATATGTCAGAAAGAGGAAAACAAGGATTGTATATTAATGCATATATATGGAATCTAAAAAAAAAATGGTACTGATGAACCTAGTAGAGAATAGCTTATGGACACAGCAAGGAAAGGTGAGGGTGAGATGAATTGAGAAAGTACATTGACATATATACACTATCAGATGCAAAATAGATAGGTGGTGGGAAGCTGCTATATAACACAGGGAGCCCAGCCTGGCACTCTGTAATGACCTAGAGGGTTGAGATGGGGGCGGGGAAGGGAGGGAGGCTCAAGAGGGAGGGGTGTGTGTGTGTGTGTATATATATATTTCAGTTCAGGTCAGGTCAGTTCAGTTCAGTTGCTTAGTCGTATCCGACTTTTTGCAATCCCATGAATTGCAGCACGCCAGGCCTTCCTGTCCATCACCAACTCCCGGAGTTCACTCAGACTCACGTCCATCGAGTCAGTGATGCCATCCAGCCATCTCATCCTCTGTTGTCCTCTTCTCCTCCTGCCCCCAATCCCTCCCAGCATCAGAGTCTTTTCCAGTAAGTCACATGAGGTGGCCAAAGTACTGGATTTCAGCTTTAGCATCATTCCTTCCAAAGAAATCCCAGGGCCGATCTCCTTCAGAATGGACTGGTTGGATCTCCTTGCAGTCCAAGGGACTCTCAAGAGTCTTCTCCAACACCACAGTTGAAAAGCATCAATTCTTCAGTGCTCAGCCTTCTTCACAGTCCAACTCTCACATCCATACATGACCACAGGAAAAACCATAGCCTTGACTAGATGGTCCTTAGTCTGCAAAGTAATGTCTCTGCTTTTGAATATGCTATCTAGGTTGGTCATAACTTTTCTTCCAAGGAGTAAGCGTCTTTTAATTTCATGGCTGCAGTCACCATTTGCAGTGATTTTGGAGCCCAGAAAAATAAAGTCTGACACTGTTTCCACTGTTTCCCCATCTATTTCCCATGAAGTGATGGGACCAGATGCCGTGATCTTTGTTTTCTGAATGTTGAACTTTAAGCCAACTTCTTCACCTTCCTCTTTCACTTTCATCAAGAGGCTTTTTAGTTCCTCTTCAGTTTCTGCCATAAGGGTGGTGTCATCTGAGGTTATTGATATTTCTCCCAGCGATCTTGATTCCAGCTTGTGTTTCTTCCAGTCCAGCATTTCTCATGATGTACTCTGCATATAAGTTAAATAAGCAGGGTGACAGTATACAGCCTTGATGCACTCCTTTTCCTATTTGGAACCAGTCTGTTGTTCCATGTATATATATAAATAATTATGAGTGATTTGCATTCTTGTATGGTAGAAACCAATACAATATTTAAGCAATTTTCCACCAATTAAAAAAAATTTTTTAATGATTGCTCAGAAAGACTCCAGTGAATTAGTTAAACCTTTGTGATTGTTATTCTTCTGTTCCCAAGATGGATGGGATTTTTAAGTAACTGAAAGGAGATGCTTGTATTACAAAATAGGTTTCCTTTAACATTGCAGGGTCAAGGTTTAGGTGTCTGACTTTGGAGGGAGGATAGAAAGAGGAGTCTGTTGCTCTTGTCCAGAAATTCCTATGACGCCTACAGTCCTAGAGATTAATGCTTAGAAAGAACGAATTTGGATAGATTTTTTTCCTGATTTTATTGAGATAGATTTGACACATAACATTGTATTAAAGCGTACAACATAATGATTTAATATGTGTATATATTGCACTTGGAGAAGGCAATGGCACCCCACTCCAGTACTCTTGCCTGGAAAATCCCATGGATGGAGGAGCCTGGTAGGCTGCAGTCCATGGGGTCACTAAGAGTCGGACATGACTGAACGACTTCACTTTCACTTTTCACTTTCATGCATTGGAGAAGGAAATGGCAACCCACTCCAGTGTTCTTGCCTGGAGAATCCCAGGGATGGGGGGAGCCCTGTGGGCTTCCGTCTATGGGGTCGCACAGAGTCGGACACGACTGAAGTGACTTAGCAGAGCAGATATACTGCACAGTGATTATCACAGGTTTCACTAACATCCATTACCTTAATTACAATTTTTTTCTTGGGATAGGAACTTTTAACGTCTACTCTCTTACTGACTTTCAAATATACAGTATAGTGTGAACTGCAGTCACCATGCTGTACATTACATCCCCACAACTTGTTTACCTTATAACTGGAAGTTTATAGCTTTTGACAACCTTCACTCATTTCCTTCACCTCCTAACCTTTTCAGGCTCCACATATAAGTGAGATAATACAACATTTGTCTTTATATGTCTGATTTCACTTAGCATAATACTCTCAGGGTCCATCCGTATGGTCACAAATGGCAGGATTTCCTTCTTTATTTATAGCTGAATAATATTTATTATCACCAGATAGAGATTTATGTATATGGCTTTTCTTTGTGTTTAATACCTTAAGATGTTGATATATCATTGAAAGTGATTTTTGTTAGTTATTAAATATATAAAATTGTGTTATAAGGTGGTTTTTAGTATGTCTTCTGTTCTTACAATAACCCCTCTATTAGTAATGCATAAAAGCCAGTAACTCCATGTATACTAAAACAAAACTTTGCTGCGTCCCTTAGGTCAGAAGTCAGGTTTTCCTCCTACAGCGCTTGTTCATGCCTCTCTCTGCCCGTCATGTTCAAGGGCAGCTTGTACCTGCCTGTGTTCTTCCCTACTCTGGAACTTCTCTAAGGCAGAGCTGTCTTACTTCTGGATTTCAGCCACTTAGCCAGTGCCAGGTGGGATATAAATTTAGAGTCATTTTGGTTGGAAATGCTGTGAATTTGTCAGATTCAGCAGCAAAAAGTGAAAAGAAAAAAATACATGAGAAAAGACAACTGTGGCTCCTATATGGGGGCAAGCTTCAACAATTCACAGGGACATTTTAGCAGGGACATATCGCCTTAGGGGCAACAGAAGAGTTAAAGGAAAATATATCTGTGAGTACAGAAACGATAGTAACCATCTGCTGCTGCTGCTGCTGCTGCTAAGTCACTTCAGTCGTATCCAACTCTGTGCGACCCCATAGACGGCAGCCCAGCAGGCTCCCTCATCCCTGGGATTCTCCAGGCAAGAACACTGGAGTGGGTTGCCATTTCCTTCTCCAATGCATGAAAGTGAAAAGTGAAGTGAAGTCGCTCAGTCGTATCCAACCCTCAGCAACCCCATGGACTGCAGCCTTCCAGGCTCCTCCATCCATGGGATTTTCCAGGCAAGAGTACTGGAGTGGGGTGCCATTGCCTTCAAGCTTCAACAATTCACAGGGACATTTTAGCAGGGACATATTGCCTTAGGGGCAACAGAAGAGTTAAAGGAAAATATGTCTCTGAGTACAGAAATGATAGTAACCATCTCCTGCTGCTGCTGCTAAGTCACTTCAGTCATGTCCGACTCTGTGCGACCCCATAGACGGCAGCCCACCAGACTCCCTGGTCCCTGGGATTCTACAGGCAAGAACACTGGAGTGGGTTGCCACCTCCTTCTCCAATTCATGAAAGTGAAAAGTCAAAGTGAAGTCGCTCAGTCGTGTCCGACTCTTAGTGACCTCATGGACTGCAGCCTTCCAGGCTCCTCCGTCCATGAGATTTTCCAGGCAAGAGTACTGGAGTTGGGTACCATTGCCTTCTCTGGAAGTAAGCATAATTCCACCTTTTTGTGGAAGGTACCCAGAGAAAAGCAAAAGCACAGTCCTAGACAATCAGAATCTAGAATTGAGAAAATTAAACTTTCTATTTAATAGAGAAATGATTACTTAACATAACAATTTAGAAATACAATAATTTCCATCTCTAATAATGAAGATGGGAGATAATAATGTATACGCTTGAACAATTCCCATGCATATCAAAGCAAGTGCTAAGGAGAAATGCTATAGGAAATAATGTGTTTTCTTGTAAACGTTTGATTTAAACATCCTACTGATAGCCTGAGATTCTTAGTTAACAGTTCCACTATTTTCACAGTGGTAATCACCCCCAGGACATGCAGCACCCTAGAAGAACTACATAGACTCAACCTGTTAGAGACCATCCACATTCAGTTAGTTTTCATAACCAGTTTAAGATTTCTCAGTTTTCAGGTTTGTGTTTTCATACCATGGTTCTGTTGATTCTTAATCGTAAACAGTGATACAAGGTTCTGACTAGTAATGCTCTCTCTGGATTTATAACTGAATTTTTCATTGGGTTATATTCACTAATTGTTTCAACTTAAGGACGTTGGCTCAGTAAGACTAAATTTCCTTTTCTGTAAAATAGGATTAAAATGCCTTCTTCAGAATATTATATAAGAACTCAGTGAACACAAAACTTAACATAGAGCCTGGCAAATTATTCTCAGTTTTCTTCAGGACATCGTTACTTGTTGTGATTCATTTTTACATATCAGTGTACTAATAGTAATGGTATACATTCTTAACCACTATGCTTTGGTGTCTGGTTATTTCTTTCTTTCTACTTCACCTGTCCTTCCCCATCCCCCAGTACTACCTTCACACACCCCATACTTTTCCAGTTTCCTGTTTAGGGCTACAGGTGCAGAGTCCTCTGTTCAGATCTATTGCCTGTGACTTAAAATCCAGAGGGAACAGGAAGTATCTTGAGCCAATATATGTAAAGGCATTAGAAATAACCATGTGTTTGACTTATAAGCCAAATTTTCTTACAGAGCCCTTCATTGAATATAGCCTGGAGAAGAACTTAAAACACAAAAACACCTTGCCCCACTATCACTTAGAAATGTAACCAAATACAGCACCCCTCAAAATAATTATAGTCATGGAGGACTGAGATAAAAATCAAATGAACATATGAGGAATCTGTGATCCTCATCATTAATGCTGTCTTCAACACTGATATCACTTTGTGTTGAGGTTCCTTGTACATGCCTTGGACAGTGCTTGCTCCATAACTACTTGGACAGGACTTGTCTCTTGATACCTGAGGGTAGGTGTATGTCCCTGTAATCCGTATTTATTATTCCTGCTCAACTGTCTGATACCTTCATGCATGAGGAAAGAGATGGTGTTTCCTCAGTGCTGGACTTCTCAATGGAGACATTTCAAGTTATAATTGCCTCACTGAAAAGTAAATGCATCATAGAAGTAGTCTTTGAAGAGTTAGGTGGAAAGCAAATAGCAGGTGCCACTGTGATGCTGTCCTCCTTGTCAGAGACTTCATTGGGAGCAATCTTTGTTGCCTTGCTTTCCCTCTCACTGACCCTTTTGTATTAGGGTTTTTCACACAACCTCACCACCATAGCCTGCATTGGCATTAGGACTCCTAAGGTACTCTTCTTGGTGAGAGAAGAGAGCACTCTGGAGCAGAGGAACAGACAGACCTGATGGCCACGAACCCAAGCCTGAATTTTGAATTTCCAGATTTTTTAACAGTATGTTTAAACATACTCTGTTTAACAAAGTATGTTTCATACTCTGAGGAAGTGCTGAACAACTGTGCATAATGATTATTCCAGATGCTGTTTCCTGGATATAATGTACAGGATTCTTGGTACTAAGAGTAGGGAGTGGTTTAGAGAGAACCTGAAGTTATTAGCCGTATTGGTAGATCATTAATGCCTGCAGACAGCTTGTACTCCCAACAGTATTTCAAGGGGAATATATGGTAGGGTGGTTGCTGAGAAATTTTGAGGAACTTATTTGTCCACAGCCGGCCAGATCATCACCCACTGGTTGTGAAGTTGCAGCATTTTAGAGCCACAGAGAGACCAGCACCAGGGAAAAAGAACCTAGCAGCTCTTGTTCTCTAGGAAACAAAAGCAACTTCATACTCTGCTAAGAATCCTGGCAAAATGAATTCTGGTTTTGGTACTTTGGCATGCCCAGAAATGGTCGTAGTGAGAAAAATAGGAGAATAAGAAGAGTAAGTTAAGTGAGAAATCTATGAGCCACAGATCCTTTGCAGCTTTCAAGACTAAATCCCAGGTGACCGCCAGAAGAATCTCTATGAAATGATTCAGAATAAGTCTACAACTCAAGGTTGAGTTGTTAGTAATTGACTCTCTGGAGTAGTACATTAAATATTCTCCCCTTTAAAGTGTTTTTTAATTAACCATCTCTTTGAATGTTGGTTATGTCATAAAGTTACTAAAGGTTGGTATTTTTATAAGATTGACTTAACCTCTCCTTATTCCAATAATGGATTTAATGGTCCGAGGAGAAAAATTAACCCAGTGGGTATCCTCCTCCCACCTCTACTTGATCCCCTCCAGAGGTCTCACTTTGTCATCGCAGCCAGAGTAAGTTTCCTACCACACAGACTCAGTCATGTCACTTCATTGTGTGAAGTCTTTTGTTAGCTCCTGTGGACTTCAGACCAAGGTGCAACCTCCTTAGTGGGGCCCAGAGGCTGTTCAGGACTTCATTTCTCTCCACCTCCTCTCCCACCACCCATATTCTAACCGTTTCTAATTACTTCCAATTTCCAAGTGTGCCATACTCCTTCATCCTTTTTATTTGCCCAGTATGCTCTGCACAGTGTGCCCCCCGCCCCCCAGACTGAAGACTCAGCTTGGGCATGAGTGCCCTGGGGAACCTTTCCTGCCCACTGGTTCCCACCAGATGCCCTCATCCGGGCTGCTCGCCTAGTATGCATGGTGCCTCCAGTCCTTCCTACCCCAGAGACTGCGTCCCGCTGTCTGTTTTCCAGGTTCCGAGTACAGAGAAGATGCTCAATAAATATTGCCTGACAGATTAATGATTAAGCATTTGAATGAGTGAGCAAATTTGCTGTGTTGTGGAAATATAAGTGACTGTAACTAGCCACTTAAGAGCTGGAGCCAGGCATAAGTCTTTTTTTTCAGTGATGACAGATGTCAGAGGGGCCAAAAAATTAGGGTGTGTGTGTGTGTGTGTGTGTAGAAATTACCTGTATGTACCTTTCTGAATAAGATTTCACTTTTGTTGCTTTTTTTTTTTTTTCAAAAATGCAGAAGTAGAATATAGTTTTTTGGTGAAGAACAGCAGCTTAGAGCTAGATGTTAAGATAAAGATGTATGTATGTATATATATACGTATATGTGAATATACATACACATACACACATATATATTTATGTGCGTGTATATGATTAAGTGCCCATAAACATACGCACATATGTGTGCATATATACACGTATGTATGTGTATATGTGTTGGAGAAGGAAATGGCAACTCACTCCAGTATTCTGGAAAATTCCATGGACAGAGGAGCCTGGTGGACAATGGTCCATGGGGTCGCAAAGAGTCGGCCGCGACTGCACACATGCGTATGTGTGCATACATGGGGGGGGTGTGTTTGTCTATCAGAGGCTGGGGCAGGTCAATATTCAATAAGCATCCTAGGAATGCGTCCTCAAAGGAAGCTGTCTCTCCATCCCACTTGCTTGCTATCTCCTGAAGGATGGTTATAACGCCTCCCCCGGAATCAGCATTCTCTCCCTGCTCCATGGAGCCTGTTTGTAGAAATGTCATAGACACACTCAGGGTTCTGATCACAGTTCATCTGCTGCACTGAGAAACCTGAGTCCGTCTGATTTATCTTTGCGTACATTCAATAAACATGTCCCATGTGCCTGGCATGTGGCTGTATGGAAACTGTGAATGCGTAATGAATGGTTGTAAGTCACCCAGTGACCATGTATGTCTCGATAACTCTTCCTTGCCCCTCTCGGCACACTTTCCAGTGTCCGTCCCAACCACAATGTACACTACTTTAGTGGTCCAGGGTGATGTGCCACACAGGGCTCTCCCTACATGGGTTTCTTAACATCAGATGCCAAGATTCACCCCCATGAGCCATGAAGGCTCACTGCCTTGAGGGAGCCGCACTCTGCAGCAAGCTTTGGGACTAGTGTACAGGGCCAGGTGCAGGGGCTGTTTTCAAAGCATCGTAGGTTGCTTGTGTCAGATCCACATTGGGAGGGGAAAGTGTTTTCTAATCAAGTGTTTTTGTCTTGTCTTCTAGCTAATATTTTACTACGGTACTACAGATAGTTGGTGTCCAAAAGAGTACTATGACGACATGAAGAAAGATTTTCCAGAAGGAGATATTCGACTCTGTGAGAAAAAAATGCCTCATGCTTTTATCCTCAATTTTTTCCAGGAAATGGCCGACATGGTAGCTGACTGGCTAAAGGATGATCTGTCCAAAATGTAAATACTGACACAAGGTGCAAGTGCCGAGAGCTAGTGCATAGAGGCAGTAGGTATACAGCCTCTTAGTAGTAAGTAGTATACTTAATAGGTGACTGTCTAATTTTAATATTTGATGTTAGAAGAGAAAAAAAGTGAGACCGTCTTGGCTTAAAAAACTGTCAGTTCCCAGCTCCCCCATGCTACAGACTGCAACAAACACAGTTGACCAATGTTCCCTGGAATTAACAACACATTCTCAAGACTCAGGGAACACAGCAATCTAAACAAAGTCTTTCATGTGTGCACGAAATGCCCAGTGGCACCATCAACTTAATTTTGATAGGCAATATAATTGTACAAAAGGAAATCTAAAAGTTTTAATTTGCAATATAGAATAGCACACCCCCCAGAGAAAATTATGAAAGAACTACTAGAAAATGTAAAAGACCAGTGAATGTCAAGTGCATAGTCAAACATGTGAAGCATATGAAATTATGAGAAGAATACACTCATCTGGGAAGTAACAAGCAGCAGAGCTTGGCAGTGGACCCGGCTCTGTCTTAAGGACAGAAGCTGAAGGTCAGCCCAGCTAACTTTGGGTGGATCTTGGCGAAATCACCAAAATCAGACTGGATACCAGGACAGCCTGCACACCCTGCCTCTTACTACCTTGCAGCCTGTCTCAGACCACCAGGTCAGCCTTCTATCTGGCCGCCGGTGCACAAGCCCCAGCAGAGCCAGGGGCAGGGGGCGCACTGAGGCGAGTGACTTCCAGATGTGCCCACAGTAATGAGCGAATAAAGCTCGTCAGACGTTCCTCTGGTCAACTAAGATTTAATAAGCATTACTGAAGGATCCCGACTATACCTTCCTCCACAGCCAACCAGTAAGTCCTGATGGTGAGCTCCCTGCAGGCCTCTGTTCTCCAGAGCCAGCATGGGGTGACACTGAGCTGACCCCGATGAAGCTCGTACCTGCCACAGGCAACTGCCCATTCTGTGATTTTTTCAGTCAAACTCCACTGCAGACCAGCAATGAGCCAAGTACTATAAAGACCTTGAGGATAGACTGTTAGCTATATTAATGATTCTTTTCTTCTGAAAATCTTCCAGGAAGTAAATTTTGAAAGGGCATCTTTAAATTGCTGAATAGAGGATCATCAAAAATGAGTTCTCCAGTTAGTTGGAAAGAAAGAGTTTTACTAATGAACAACAACAACAAAAAAAACACTCATTAAATTATGTGAATTCACCCTCTCCAGACACCTTGAGATCCAGTAACGAAGAAGCTTGTTCTCTGACCTAGAGCTTGCTAACAATAGTGCTTCCTTCCCTAAACTGATTCAATCCTGGGACCTTAGGATTTACTTAGCCAGTAAATCCCACTGACTGCAGAAATTGTTGATGATAGATAGAAACATTCCATTTTTTCTCCTGAAGGAAATCCCTCATGGTGTTATCATTTCATAAGGACAAGGGGATGTTGTCCTTCTCAAAACCTAAAGCCCTCTGATGAAAGATTCAACTCTGATATGCTGCCAACCCAGTGGTGAATGTCGAATGAGATATGATCCTTTGGCCTGGCTTCCACATCAGAGCAAATGACATCTCAGAGGGGAGGAGCCAAGCTCCAGCAAACAGTGCTGTCAGCCCCAGAAAGGGGCCAGTAGATGTATAAGCCATTGGCAGAAGGCTGTGTACATAAAAGTCCTTATTGGCAGCTGTGTGGAGAGGCCTTCTAGAAATCTAATGTTAGGAGCTGGGTCTCAGGGCTCTGAAGTACCTTGCATACAGGAGATGCTCAATAAGCAAGCAAGCTTAAGTGCTCAGTGAAGCACTTAAGCAAGAACTAGGTAAACCATACTACTAGAATCAAGAATAACACACCCAGCATTTCTATTAGTCTTATTTTACAATGTTACTTCATGTTTCAGAAGTCCACATGTATGAAATTATATCTGATAAATAAAAAGTTTACCAGAGCTTAAAAAATAATAAGTAAAATGATAAAGTAAAAGATACTGGCTTGTAATTCCTGTTAATCATCTAAGCACCAAATGAATTTTCAAAACAAATACTTTACCCACACTTTATGATCTTGCCTGGCCTGACCTCTGTGTGTTGGGGAGGAGGGGTAGTCTTCACGTTCTCCTGAGGTAGACTCAGGTCATAGCCTCTCAATTAAGTGCTTCCCAGGTGGCACTAGTGGTAAAGAAGCCATCTGCCAACACAAGAGACTTTAGAGATGGGGGTCTCCGTCTCTTAAGGAAAAGGCAGTCCACTCCAGTATTCCTGCCTGGTGAGTCCCGTGGATAGAGTAGCCTGGCGGGCTATAGTCCATGGGTTGTCAAGAGTCAGACACAACTGAAGCAACGTAGCACGCATGCACACTCTCAGTTAAATGGAAAGTCACTTTTTCGATGCTTCTTTTAGAGAGGGAAGGATCAGATTTGGGAAGATTGAAGCTCGTTTTCATTAGGAATTAAACAAAAGTGTTCATGCCTGTATATGAGGTGATAAGGTATGTGAACTCTGGAGGCCTTACCATCTGTGTGATTTTGGACAGCTTCATCTAATTTCTCCATGTCTCAGTGTCTTCATTCATAAGATAGGATTAATAATAATACATACCTCATATTGTTGGAAGAATGGGATGTTAAATGAAAGCATTTAGCACAGTGCCTGACAAAGAGTATCTTCTCAATAAATATTGGCTGTACTACTGATTATTAAACATCATCATAACATAAACAAAAGACTAAAGTTGGTAGGCAGTGGATGAAATCCATTTTCCAGAAGCATTTCTGCCTGTGTATGCCAGTGAGCCACTGTGATGGTCCTTGTCAAAAGGTCTAATAACCTCCTCTGGGGTTATCTAGTGCTGAGTGAAGGGCCTACACTGGAAATCACGACTGGCTGTCCCCATTCTGCTCTGGACCACGAGGCAGAAGCTCCAGAGGCTGCCCCTGTGGCTGTGGCCAGACATTCAAGGCAACAGCCCACTTACCATAGGCCTCTCCACTCAACCCTCGAAGAGCCAGTGACCTCCAAGGCTTGATTTTTCTTTATCCTACATTATATTAGATTCCAGACTTGAGGGAACACAACAACTTAATGTTAACACCTGATTCTGGATTAGATGTTTTATATTTAAAAAAACAAAAAAACACTGTTGGGACAGTTTGCAAAACTTCATTGCATGGGATCTAAAGTTTTTAAATGGGAGTAAGAGATCAATGGTAGTTTTCTGATGTCAGCAGTTTTATTGTAGGTAAGTAGGAGAATGTCCTTATTTTCAGTGGAGACACACTGAAATGTGTCAGAGCCATGCGACATTATGTAACTATTTTTTTTCAAATCATCTTTATTTTTTTTAATTAATTTTTATTTTTTAGTTTGTTTTGCTTTACAGTACTGTATTCGTTTTGCTATACATTGACATGAATCAGCCACGAGTGTACATGAACTCCCAATCCCGACCCCCACCTCCCCCC